>ML107480.1:0-12540 GCA_003697995.1 Taxidea taxus jeffersonii | reverse complement strand
TAACGATGGGGAGAAATGCTCAGCTCCAGGTAGCTGGGTGGGGGGTTGGGGTGGGATGAGAGAGACCAAGTCTTAAAATCCCCTTCCTCCAACTCAGGACATCTCGGGTCTCTCTGGGAGGAATCAGTTGTTCTGACTGAGAAAATCTGCAGGAAGACACTTCCGCCTCCTGGAGAAGATACATCCTGGGATACAGAATGGAGCGGCTAGAGGGGACCTTTCTTCATCCCTCAGAGGAGCTCAGTTTTAGAGTCTGTGGAAAAGATAATTTGCTCCACAGGAAGGCCAGAAAAGCTGTCAAAGCCTACTAAGGAAGTCACAGAAGTGCTCTGGCTTCTGAAAAATCCCCTGCCCTGGGACCCGAGATCTGAAACCACATAGCTCCTAGGGCCTCTCTTCCAGGAAGCCCTCCCTGACAAGCCTTATCCCAAAGGGCTTCAGCTGTCCTCCTCGGTCCTCCCCAAGGAACTACAGCCAGTGTTCCAGTCTTCCCCCTCACCCACCAGGCACAAAAGATTCTCTGGGGGCACTCCCTAGGGTGGGGGACTCTACCCGAGGGCACAGTGAATGTCACTAGGGGACTTTCTGCTAGTCACAGGGACTGGGAGCCACTGCCATTTAGTGGGGAGGAGCCAGGAATGGCCCACAGGGAGGGTCAGCCCTCCACTAACTTTTGGGTATCTTTCCAGATATCCAAAATAACTGTACATGAGCAATCTGGTTGTCTATGCCTAGAACCTAGCCCCATTTTACATATAAACAACTTTTTTCATGGTTTTAACATTCACTGAATTTTCCAGGAATGGAACGACCATGTAAATTGAGGGAAGATTGTACTGTGTTATGTTTGGAACTTGACCAAGACTTGTTCACCATTTCAGAAAATCACGTCACCTCGGTCACTCCGCCTGTGGTGTTTGTAGGTCTGTGGCTGGCAGGTTCAGGGAGGCCGCACACAGGTGCGGACGACTGACGACTTCACCCCGCCTCTGGAGAGTCGTGCCTCGGCTCATACAGGGAATTACACGTCACTCAGGAGTTACTTCCCTTTAGTTTCTTTTTTTTTTTTTTTAAGTTTTTTTATTTATTAGAGGGAAAGAGAGCATGAGCAGGGGGAAGGGCAAAGGAAGAGGCAGACTTCCCGCTGAGCAGGGAGCCCCACGTGGGGCTCGATCCCAGGACTCTGGGATCGTGACCTGAGCTGAAGGCAGAAGCTCAACCGACTGAGCCACCCAAGCGCCCCTTGTTTCTTTTTTATAACACAACTAAAACGTTATAAGGAACTTAAAAAAATAGGGTGCAGGCAGGTTATATTATCTATGAATTTCATTTGAGAAGAGTAAAGGAAGCAGGACAAAATGGACCCCACATTCCTACTGTGTACCAGGCCTGGGCACTGGACACGGAGATGAGACAGACACTGGTACTCCCTCAGGAGCCCACAGTCTGGTGACTGACATGAACCTTTAAATAGAAAAAGACATCAGATGGATCAGTGCTGGGACCAAAGTGCTCCCCCCCCCAAGAATGAGGGAGCATACCTTTCTTCCCTTATCCTCTCTCCAGCAGGGCCACTGCCTCCATGAAGCCTTCCCTGACTCTGCCACCCTCTCCTATGTGATCAGCTGCTCCTGGGAAGGCGGCAGTCCCCCTCCTACAGCCCTTACTGTGTGATGTAAGCCATGTCCATACCTGTTTGGGCAGAGCACTGTGCTAAATGCTTTGGCACCTCACGGTTACAGAGGTGGTCTCCCTGAGCCTCCCTGAAGCCTCTCAACATTCCTGCTAGATAGATCAATTAGCCCATTTTACAGGTGAGGAAACCAAGGCCCAGGAAGGTGAAATGACTTCTCCTGAATAATGCACTTGAAAACAAGCTGGCCTGGGACTTGGGCTCAGGGCTGATGATTCCAGGCATGGAAGAATCCCCTGGCTGGGCTTACAGTGGCCATCTCATGCCCCACTCACAGGACTCCCTCAGGCCCAGGGAGGCCATTCCCATGGAGAACACATACACATCCTAAGAGGCATATACCTCAGTCATTCTGAGGTAAAGTGTCAGGGCTAAAACACACTAAAACTTCTATTGGAAAGATAATCTAATCTCAGCCTTCTGTCTTACAGAAAAGGGAGACTGAGGCCCACAGAGAGCAAGGGGCTTGTCCAAGTTCACACAGACAATGGCCACATCAGGATCAGACGCAGTTCTCTGGAGTCCCCATGAGGCCCTCACTCCAGGCGCCTCCCTTCTACCTCTTAAAGGCAGCCGGAGGGTAACACTCTCCTTAGCAGTCTGGAAGAGAGGATGTTTATAAGAACAACTGAGTATATCTCTAAGATTCTCCCATCAGCTCTGCAAGACAGAGGTCATCATTCACCCCACTGGAGAGACGAAGAGCTTGGAAGGAGATGAGGACCGTGTGGGGATTCTGCCTGGGGATGAGCCCCGGCTCCCTCCAGGATGCCGGGCTTCCAGTAACTGCCTGCCTCAACTATTCAGCTCCTCAGGGTTACAGAGATGGTCTCCCTGGGCCTCCCTGAAGCCTATGGCTAGCACTGACCCATGCTTCTGATGCCAACTCAGTGCCCTGGCATCGTTTCTTTGGGCCAGCCCTGATGTCATCATGTCCCATCCTAATGCACGCATCTGGCTAGAGTACACGGTGGACAGAAAACGGGCAGAGGGCCTGGGCTTAGGACATGAGTTCCCCAAAGCCCGCCTGCTTCCTCCTCAGCCTGCTTGCTGCCAGGTTTTGCCGGGTGAGTTGTGGCAGCTCGCTGCCAAGCACGGGGACTGTCAGCAGGCCGGCCGTGAATGAGTGCAGTGTTTGGGAGCAGTCAACAAGATGGATGTTGTTTCGTTTCGGCTCCGCACACCGTAAACATTCTGGGGCAGACGCAGCTCCAGGTGGCTCGCTGGCTCACCCCTGACAGCTGGACCAGCCTGCAAAGGCCCATTAACGTGGACATAAACAAGGAGGGCTGGAAGACGGAGAGGCCTCTGGGGTCTGTCCCACTTTCAGAAACAGCACAAAGGACACAAAGGAGGGGAGAAATCCAGGGGCCAGACTGGAGGCGGAGGTCGCCTAGAGAGGGGAAATGAGGCCCCACCTGGTTCCAATCCCAGCTCTGATGCTAATCAGCAGGGCGACCTTCCGTAAATCCCACAACCTGTCCAGGCCTCAGTTTCCTCATCTGGAGAAACAGGAAAAGGCTTCCCTGGCAGGCTGCAGTGAGGCCCACGGAAATTCTTTTTGAATGAGCTGACTGCGCCGGCAACAGCCTGAAGACAAGGACTACACCTGATCCGTCCAAACCAAGTGGTTAATAGTGTGGGCTTTAGAGACGGACGAGCTACCTGGTCTGGAGTCCTCACTCTGCCACTCATCTGCCAGTGTGCTCATGTCAGATAACCTAAGCTCTCTGAGCCTCCCTTCCCTTATCTATAAAAATGTGAACAATCATGCTTGCTGCACATGCTGGCTGGGAGGGTCAAATGCCTACAGGCGCCTAGCTCAGAGCCCAGCACACAGTCAATAAAAGGTCACTCTCATTCCATTATTATCTGTAGCTCCCAAATCACTTGGAGCACGGTCTCAGAGTGAAGCAGTGGCCAAGGCTGGGGGACAGCCAGGTCTTCTGGGATTCTCTCCTCCCAATCTAAGATGATCTTTGAATCCTGGACCAGGCACTCAGCCTACCAGGCGCCCACGGGGGCCTCACAGCCTGGCCCCACACATCAAGCCCCGGGCCCATGTGGGAGGCGGTCCAACTTGACGAACATCAATTCTCCAAGAGCCAACTGGCCAAAAATCAATGTGTCAAATGACCAATTCATCAAAAGCCAAATAGCCACAAATGACTCCGACAAATGGCAGTATTCCCAAATTACCCAAACAGCTACCCCAAACTTGTTTGTTTTAACCATGTATGAAGACCACAATTTGGGTTGGAGGAGACAGTTTTAGGTTGAGTTAGCAAGTTCTCTTTTTGTGTTCACAGTAGCATTTTTGAAAGTATTACACTGATCAAAATCAAGGACCATAGTTGAATTTGTCTCCTTAGTGTTCAGTTCATTTCATTATCGGGGATCAAATATCATTGTTTCATATAGGCAACCTTCAAGTTTCAGGGTACAGTAGGTTAAAGAGGGGCCCTGAAAAGTCACATCAAATCCCTGGAATGTGTGAATGTGACCTTATTTGGAAGAGGATCTTTGCAGTTGAAATGAAGCTAAGATGGGGAGATCTTCCTGGATTATGCCGGTGGGCCCCAAAGCCAATGAGAAGCATCCTTATCAGAGACAACGGACGGAAAGGAGACAATACACCCAAAAACGCAGAGACTGGAGCTGTGGAGCTACAAGTCACGGAATGCCAAGAGCCCTGAGAAGCTGGAGGAAGCAAAGAACAGATTCTTCCCTTGAGCTTCCAAAGCCAGCGCTTTGGTGCCAGACCCTTCCAGAACTCTAAGAGAACAAATGTCCCTTGTTTTTAAGCTACCAAGCTTGTAGTAATTTGCTACAGCAGCCTTAGGAAACCAACACACATTTTTAAAATATCATTATTTTATACCATTTTCTGTTTTGCCAAGTCTTACTTTTTTTTTGGTAAGGGATTCTTTTGCTAATTTCTCGAGAAACCTATTGATCTGAGTTTGTTTCTCTCTAGCAACACACAACTGTGATCATGCTGTGGACATGACTTCTTAGGGTGTTCTTTACTTTACCCATCTTTTAGGGCTTTTTATGGTTTCTAACTCACGCCTCACTCTTTTCTTTAAAATTTCCTATTTATGGTTAAAGTGTATCAAATTGGTTATCTATTCTCTTAGCAAATTAATGAATCAAACCCAGCAATATATAAAAAGGATAATTCATCATGACCAAGTGAGGTCCTCAGAATGCAACGTTCCAGATCAATCAACCTAATTCACTAAATCGAAAGGATAAAGAAGAGTCATTTAATCAGCTTAACAGGTGCAAAAAAAAAAAAGCAGTATTTATTCACAATAAAAACTCTCAGCATACAGGAATAGAAAAGAATTTCCTCAATGAAGCAAAATCAATGATAAACTATAGCAAATACCATGCTATATGGCAAAAAACTGAATGCTTTTCCTTAAGATTGGGAACCAAGTAAGGATGTCCATATTCACCACTTCTATTCAACATTTTGTTAGAGGTCCTAGCTCGTGCAATTAGACAAGGCATGAACATAAGAAGAGAAAAAGCATAACTCTTTATTCCCAGATGACATGGCTATTTACATGGAAAGTCCTAAGCAATCTCCGAAATCAAAAACTTAGAAAGAATAAATTACTTCAGCTATGTCACAGGATACAAGGTCAAGTTATAAAAATAAATTATAATCCTATATACTGGAGGAAATAATGCAAAAATGGAATTTAAGGAATAATCCAATTATAGCTAAAGCCATAAAACTTCTAGAAGAGAGCCTGACTTGGGACAGGCAAAGGTTTCTTGGAACACAGTAATATAATCACATTAAAAAAAACATAAAATGCTTAGGAACAAAGTTAGCAAAAGTTGCATAAGACCCTTTACCCTGAAAATTATTAAATTCCACTGACAGAAAGTAAAAGACCTGAAAAAATGGGGAGAGATACCATGTTCAGGGATGGAAGAGTCAACATTGTTAAGATGTCAATTCTATCTAAATTTTTAGACATAGATATAAACAAAAGAATCCCTTACCAAAAATTAGATATCTACAAATTTAATGCCATCTCAATAAAAATTACACCAGGCTTTTTGGCAAAATTTGACAAGTTGATTCTAAAATACAGATGAAAATATTGAGAACCCAGGATAGTCCAAAAACATTAAAAATGAAGAACAAGTCAGAGGATTTAGACTATCTGACTTCAAGGTTTTTTTCTAAATCTAAAGTCATCATTAAGATAATGTGATGGTGGTGATAGATCATTGGAACAAACAGAAAATCTACAGGGGTACCTGGGTGGCTCAGTCGTTAAGCATCTGCCTTTGGCTCACGTCATGAGACCTGGATCCTTATTTACCATCGGGCCCTACATCCAGCTTCCTGCTCGGCGGGAAGCCCACTTCTCCCTTTCCCACTCTCCCTGTTTGTGTTCCCCCCTCTCTTGCAATCTCTCTCTCTGTCAAATAAATAAATAAAATTTTTTTAAAAATAGACAGCCTACAGATAAACCCATACTACTATGAACAATTTATTTTTTTTTACCAAAGTGCCAAGACAAACTAATGAGAAAGAAGTCTTTCCAGCAAATGTTTCTGGAAAAACTGAGTAACTGTATGGGAAAGACAACCTTGACTCTTATCTCACCTCAAAGACAAAAATCAACTCACAGTGCATTATCAACCAAAACTTAAAGCTAAAGCCATAAAACTTCTAGAAGAGCACACCACTTGGGACAAAGTTTTCCTAGAACACAAAAAGCAAGACACAGAAAAGAAAAAGTTGATAAACCGGACTTCTTCAAAGTTAAAGAATCTTCATTCTTGAAAAACACCACTGAGAAACTGAAAAGGAAAGACAGGAAATGGGAGAAAATATTCCCAATCCATATCTCTAATGAGACTTGTACCCGGAATATCTAAAGAACTCTTACAATTCGGTAATAGAAGGATAGACAGTGCAAATGAAAAATGGACAAAAGACTTGAAAAGGTCATGCTCAAAAAAAGACCTGCATATGCCAACATACACATGAGAAGAGGCGAAGAGGCTCGACACTTGTAGTCCTCAGGAAGATTAAGATAAAACGGGGGGAGCTGTGGTTCTAGCAACACTGGCGTGTTGGTATATTGGTACCTGAACACCCACTGAAGGACTGTCTTCCAGCTGGCCAGCTCTAAAGAGAAACCAAAATGAAAGCCCATCTTCTGACAGCATCAGGTCTGAATATCCACCTGGTGTTAGGTTCTTTTCTAGCTTGGAAGCAGGAAGGAGTCGGAAAAACCTCCTACAGGAGATGAATCTGGAGCTAACTCCTGAAAGATCGCTTTCCAGAAAGACAGGGCAAGGAGCGCATCAAAAGTGCATGGACCACCATCCAGCCAGAGACACGTAACAGGCTTCCAACAGTAACAGGCTGTTGGAAGGCTTTGAGTTTTCAGACCTAGGACCAAGGGGCCCAGGAAGTTAAGATGAGCAGGGCTGGAGCAAGTAGTGCCTTATGGGCCCTTCAGTAACCTTGGACTCTCTCCTCTATTAGGATAGAGCCACCAATTTATCTCTCAGCCTAGGTCTGGACCAAACCCCAACATGTAAGCCGTATTATCCCTTCATTCTTCATTCATTCGGATATTTATTCAAATATTAACTGTGCACCTACTATTACCATTCCTTTCTCCCTAGCCTAGAGAGGATTCCCCCAGTCCCAGTCCTTGCTCTTTCTCTGGGATATGCAACCACTACAGAGTATTGTGTGCCAGGAGCTGGGCATGATGCTATACAAGCAAAATCTTAATTAATTGTCAGGTTTTCTCCATTTTGTAGATGAGGAAATGAGAAGCTCGGAGAAGAAACTAATTTAAACCTAAGCCTATTTGTTCACAACCCACTATTCCGATCAATCTATCTGTGTAGACATGTGCAGGCTGTAGGCCAGGCCCAGAGACCCACACAGGGGGACAGGTGGGGGCACAGGGGACCACAAGGCTGACTTTGAAAGGCTCATACCTGCCTGCCTGTGAACACCTCTCCCATCAGAAGTGGAACCACCTTCCCTCACAGAGATCAGAGTAGGCTCCCAGATGCCCAGGCTGAGTGACCTTAGAACTGGAGCAAGAACTGACCCAGTCCCACTGGCATTCCCCTCTCCAGCTGCTCACAACAATGGACGCACTAACACTTCGCATCCTGGTGGAACCACTAGGCTGAGAGTAGGGGCTGCTCTTGGGAATGGCAAAGAGGGCAGGGCATGGTGCCAAGGTCTAGCCTCCTCCACTCCAAGCCTACACCTCTGGTGTGACCGGATCCTAGCCGAATACCGAAGTTCCCATTACTGCAGCTAGTGGGGTCATTCATCCAATCATAGGTGGGTCATATAAACAACCAATATTTCCCCTAGGAGGCAGCCTCCCCTACATCCCTCTCTGGAGCTCAACCAAGTCTGACCTCGACAGCCCAGTAGTTATAGGCTTTGCACACTGCCACCTCACCCTACCTCCGCTCCAAACCTTCTTCAGTGGCCTCCAAACCCCAGGTCTGATGGTCCTCCACTTGAGTCCAGAGGACCCCTGAAACTGGTCAGGTGAAGTTCCTTGCCTTCTTATTAGTCCCTCATTGCTCTGCTCCTGGTACACCCACTATTATGGGCAGAATGCTTGTGTCCTCCCAAAATTCACCCCCCCAATGTGATGGTATATTTGGAGAAGGGGCCTCTGGGAGGTATTGAGGATTACATGAGGCCAAGAGTCTGGGCCCCATGAATGGGATCAGTGCCCTTACAAGAAGCAATAGCAGGTAGCTTGCTTCTCTTGCTCTCCTCTTTGAGAGGACACAGTGAGAAGAAAGCCATCCATGAACCAAGAAGCAGGCCCTCACCACACACTGCATGTGGGACCTCCAGCATCCAGGACTGTAGGTAAGTGTCCACCATATCTTCCTTCATTCCAGCAACCAAGGACACCTGCCAACCAAGACACCTGCCTTGCCCTCAAATACACCTCAGAAGCTTTGCATTTTCTGGCCTCTCTTTTCCCAGGTCCATAGGGCAGTTTCTTGTCACCATTTAAGTTTCAACATGAATGAAATGTTGCCTCCTCCAGAAAGCCTTCCCTGATGCCCTGGGAGCCTCACGGCACTGTCCTATTTAACCATCTTTATGGCACTCAGTGTTAACAGCGTCTTGTATTTTTGCTCACATCTTTGATTTTCTATACTCTGAGGGCATGGACTTGGGTCTCTTTTGATCACCTCCCATGTCAGAGAACATGGCCTGGCTCACAATAGGAATTGACAAATACCTGTCACATGCACCAACCCCAAAGAGCCCAGCTTAAATGACGCCTCCCCAGTAAAACCTGTCTGGACATCCTTGCTTGGCTCCCTCAGAGGTGTAGACCTTCTCTCCCCACTGGAGCCTGAGGCCAGGGCTGTAGCTGATTCATCTCTGCAACCAGCACCATGCACAGGGCCTGGCCTGCCTATCCAGAGGCTGAATACATCGTCACCGAATAAACATGAATGCAATTCAACCTCCCCACCTAGGATATGTGCAGAAGGGCAACTGTAAACTGTAGAGTGCTCTGTGAGAATGCATATGAGCATGTGTGTGCGCACACACACACACAGACACACACACGGACACACACACACCGACACACACATGGACACACACACACCCTTCCAGGGCCTGCTCGTCACAGGGCCCTTCCCTACGTCTGCTGAACTGAATTCTGGGCAGTTCCTGCCTGCGCCCTAATACCAGGTCCTGTGACCACAGCCACACGTTGGAACTGTACAGCCATTTCCCCCGCTGGCATGAGTCTTGAACAATTACCTGAGCGGCCTGGGAGGCAGAGGTTAAGAAAACCCCAGCGCTGAGTGCTCTGCAGGCCTGGGAGGGGGGAGGCGCGGAGAGCCGCCGGCACATGTGAGCAACAGATGGTCAGCCCGGCCGATCGGGAGGGTTCTATTTCAGTGACAATTCATTTTCAGTAATTATCCCTCTCTCCTTTAAAGTCACCTAAGGCAGCCCTCATGGGCACAGCGGATCTCTTCCCTGGGCGAACTTTCAAGTTATTTGCACTTTTGGAGATGCGTAGAATTAAAAGCAGATGTGCCAAATTGAGCCTCCTGCTTGCCGCTCCATCTCTGATTTTTTTTTCCCTTGCCGGCCCACTGTAAATGTTTTTAAAATGGGACCCCGGTACTAGACATGTCAAAAGCTGAATTCAAGGTAGAGGAGGCTGCCAGCAGGGAAGACGGATGAAATTTAAAATCCCTTTCGACAGATTAACTAGAGACACTTTGAAGCCATAAATCATGCAGACAGTCTAGAAGAAGCTAATAATGGATTTTGGTTTTGTTCGTATTTATTATCTTGAAGAGATAGCAGAATGCAGGGCCAATGCGCCTGGCTGGGAAACCCACTGGGGATTTACCAAGGCTGACTGTCAAGCAGAAAAGAGGTGGGATAGGAAGGGCAGAGGGACGTAAAGACTGGCATTAATTATGTACTTGCTGTGTGCCAGGCACTGGGCTTGGCATGACCTGTCTTATGTCAACCACAATGCACCCATGTGAAGGACACCATATTGTTCCCACGTTATAGAAGAGAAGGGACCCTCCAAGTTCTCCAAGAGAACTTGTTCCAAGCCATACAGCTTTGCCTTCCTAAGTCTAAAGCTCTGTTCTTCCTACCCAACAGGATATAGGAAAAGAGATGGCCCAAAGTGAGAGTAGAAGATCTCAGAGAGAGAGAGATAGACCACAAGGACATGAGCTCCAGCACCCTGAGGGGCTTACTCCCCAAGTGACCTGTGCACTTGCCCCTACCACTGGTCATTTCAGCCTTTCCTTACTCTCTACCTGGGGTGCCTTCAGTGGTCCTTTCCTGAGCTCACAAGCATGCCGGGACCAGGCCTGGGTCCCTGTCTTCTAGAGCATACCATGCATTACAGCATTTTTTATTTGTCTTACTGATCCCCAGAGGGCTTGCCTCAAACAAATATGACCCTATTCATCCCACTACATCTGCCATGGCCATACAGGAGAAGATCAATGCTGTTTTCACTGAATTCCCTGATGCCCCGGCACCTGAACACCAGGATTACATCCACCAAGGGCAGGGGAATGACCAGGGAAGGAAGCTAGTATTTTAGAGCACCTCACTGATTCATTCAACACACGGTTCTGATGTTGCTCCCCTGTGCCAGCACCAGGGATGGAACAATGAACCAGACACAGCGCCCACAGAGAGCTTACTCAGAGCTTAAGGACTAGCTGATTTGTATACTCATTTAACCTTATCGACCTAGGGGGGAGGTGGAGTTACCTCCACGAACCAAACAAGGAACCTGAGGCTCAGAAGGTAAAGCCGCTCAGCCCTGATCAAGTAGGGTTTGCAGCCAGGTCACCCCACTTTGTACCATCAGAGCCCCACCCCAGTCGCCAACAGGGCCAGGCTAAGTGCAGTCTACTATGTGCTGCGCTTCAGGTGGCCAGCTGTGCAGAATGCAGGGACAGGCTGGACTTCGTGTCCAAGGGCTCAAATACAGGAACAGGAAACAACACCCCGAGAGGCCAGGGGGGGCCACCACCGGGGAGGGCTCCCAGGGCAGAGAACAGATCCCCCAACTCTCCCTATTTACGCTCCTGGGAACTCCTTATCCATGGCAGTGGGCTCCAAACTCTGGCATGGCAGAATCACCCCGGGGATTTGATAAATCCCTCTGGGTCCTGCCCTGGATAAATGAGATCAGAATCTCAGGGGATATGGGCTGGGAAGATGTATTTCTATGAAGGTTCCAGAGAATCCTGCTGTAGCCAGCCTGGTGCCAGCCCTACCTAGCGTCTGGCCACCAATCCTCAAGGGCAGAGAGTCTCACCTCTTTGGCCTGGCCTGCAAACTGCTTGGCTCCAAACCACTTCTCTGCTCTGGTCTGCCAGAACCACACACACATACACTCACAACCCCCTATACTCATCCATTCCTGGCCTAACAGCGATTTGCCACATTCCCCTGTTATGCCCTGAATGGGCACTCCTACCCCATCCCCGCTTTAAGCTCTTCCCTCTCCTGAAATGTCCTTCTACCTACTTCAACATGGCCAATTCATTCCTACTTATCTTTCAAGGCCCAGCTCAAATGGTTCCTCCCTGAAGCCTTCCCAGATCTCCTCTCCCATGAATAAGATCCCATGAATGAGATCCCTCTGTGAGCCCCATGAAAAAGTCACCGCAGACCCCAGCTGCCCCCCTGAGTTTGGCACCTGAAGTCCTCTTTCTAGTTCTCCCTCTAGCCTCCTTTCCTGGCCCAGTGCTTGGCTCAGAACGGTGCTCTGGAAACAAAGGAGTCATGAGATGGTCTTGGAGAGCAAGTCTTCCCCCGAAGATAGGAGGAGACAGAGAAGAATCCCCAGGTTCCCGGTTGCACTCTCCCCAATGCACTGTAGATTCGCTGGCCCCATCCCACAGTGGCAGCTCATTCCTCCTCCTGGGCCTTTGCACTAGCTCTTTCTTCCACCTGATATGTGTGTGGCCCCAGACAGGTAGGTTAGGGATGGCTACTTCTTGTCACACAGCTCTCACTTCCTGCGAGAGGCCTTCCCCACCCTCTCCCAGACCCCATCACTCATTATCCCCTCATCTGCTTCCATTTTTCTTCCCAGCACATGCCACTACCTCCATATCGTGTCTCTGCTTGCTGGCTGTCTGCCCCACCCGAATGCAATCTCCATGAGGGGAGGGAGCTCTAGAAAGCCTGGAGAGCCTTCTTGTCCTTTCCTATGCGCGCACACACACAGCCTTGAGAAAGCCATCACAGACCTATGCAAGCCCTGGGTTTTCCCTTGAGCTGTATTTGT
>ML107479.1:54230-86949 GCA_003697995.1 Taxidea taxus jeffersonii | reverse complement strand
AAGCCGGGGCAAAAATCAGGTCACAGAGAGGTGCCCATGGCTTCTGAGGGCCAGGTCGTGGGTCGCAGCCCAGGTGGCAGGCGTCCGGTCTGAGGGCCAGTGGCTGAGCCAGCCCTCCCGGTACCACTCAGAAGGTCTGCCTTGACCACCAAGACCTAGGAGGTCACTTTTTCCCATTTCACCGCCAGGAACCAGAGGCTGGGGAGAGCTGGGAGACTCCAACCCAGTCTGCCCGACTGCAGAGCACCAGCTCTCGAAAGCAGCGTTTAAAAAGGAAACGCGCAGGACACCTGGATGGCTCAGTGGGTTAAAGCCTCTGCCTTTGGCTCAGGTCATGATCCCAGGGTCCTGGGATCGAGCCCCACATCGGGCTCTCTGCTTGGTAGGGAGCCTGCTTCCCCCTCTCTCTCTGCCTGCCTCTCTGCCTACTTATGATCTCTGTCTGTCAAATAAATAAAATCTTAAAAAAAAAGGAAACGCTCTTGGGGCGCCTGGGGGGCTTAGGTGGCTGAACATCTGCCATCAGCTCAGGTCATAATCCCGGGGTCCTGGAATCGAGCCTCGCATCCGGCCCCTATTCAGTGGGAAGTCTGCTTCTCCCTCTGCCTACCGTCTCCCCCTGTTTGTGTTCTCTCTCTGACAAATAAAATCATAAAATCTTAGAAAGAAAAGAAAAGCTCGCTGTGCTCCCAAAGTCTGCGTGAAAGACTCAGGTTTGAGAACCCCACGCTGAAGGTCCATTGTGGTCATTCCAGCCCAGGCCCTTGAAGGCTCAGGACAGCCCTCAATTTCCAGGGGTCACCCAAGAGGTAGAGCGTGCTGTTGGAGCCGTTAGAGAAAACAAACTTCCAAGTTCTTATGGAATGTGGGTGAGGGGCGCTGCTGGCGGGCTCTGCCTCTCGCAGCCTTGGCCCACACGGCCCATCGGCCCATCGGAGGCTTGGAGGAGAGGCTCTCAGCAGCTGTGTGCCCCCTGCTGCTTCAGAGCCTGTGTCCCCCAGTCTGTGTTTTATAGCTGGGCAGGGAGCGGGGAGTCTTCTCCCAGCCTGAGGTTCAAGTGTGACCAACCCCCCCGAGGGCCGAACCCCATCCCTTCCTCCTCCCCACCCCGCAGCTGGCCAAAATTCCGGGCAAAAGACCCCTTTTCAGAGCCTAGTCTGGGGCCCAGGGGGCTGCTTGCACCCCGCCCCCAGAGCTCCTGGAATGAGGGGCACCTCAGTCCAGCACTCAGGGAGCCATGGGTGCCACCCCTGTCTAAGCCGCACTTTGCAGCTCTGTTTTTTTTTAATATTTAAAAAATATATTTTACTTATTTATTTGCTGGAGAGAGCAAGAGAGTGTGAGAGCACAAGCAGGGGAGCGGCAGGCAGAGGGAGAAGCAGACTCCCGCTGAGCGTGGAGCCTGATGGGGGGACTCGATCCCAGAACACTGGGATCATGACCCGAGCCAAAGCCAGATGCCCAGCCGACTGAGCCACCCAGGTGCCCCTTTTAAAAATATTTTACTTAGGGACGCCTGGGTGGCTCAGTTGGTTAAGCAGCTGCCTTCGGCTCAGGTCATGATCCCAGCATCCTGGGATCGAGTCCCGCATCGGGCTCCTTGCTCGGCAGGGAGCCTGCTTCTCCCTCTGCCTGTGCTCGCTCGCTCTCTCTCGCTCTAACAAATGGATAGATAAAATCTTAAAAAAAATTTTTTTACTTATTTGAGAGAGAAAGAGAGAGCACATACGTGTGAGGAGGAGCAAGGGGAGGGGCAGAGGCCGAAGGAGAAACAGACTCCCCGCTGAGCAGGGAGCTGGAAGCCAGGCTCCATCCCAGGATCAGGACCTGAGCCGAAGGCAGAGGCCCAGCCAGCTGAGCCATCCAGGCACCCCCGTGGCAACTCGGTTTTACACATCCACGTTCCACAGGAGAACACACCAGAACGAGCATTTCTTCTATTCTTCTATTGCGGGGCTCAGGCCAGGCAGGCAGGAGTTAGAATCCCGGGTCCCCCACTCGGTAGGACTCAGCCTCTCCCTTGTTTTCTTTCAACGCCAAATGCAGGGACCCCAGCTTCACCGAGGCAGGGTCCCTGGGGTGCCCTGCTCCAGCCACCCGCCGTGGTTGGTGCGGGGGCGGGGGGGGGGTTAAGGGTTGGTGCGGGGAAGCCCAGCACCCCACCCAACTCCCAGAACAAAGCAGGCAGGGCCCACCCTTCCCTGAAGCGGCTCACAGACTGGGTGGCGCCCGTGGGCCAGAGGGGTGGTGGCCGAGGGGCTCCCGGGCCTGGCTTCCTGTGCACCCAGAGGGATTGGTAATTATAAAACCACATGGGGCTGCAGCGGCTGTGGAGCGTGGGAGCCCCTATAGAGTGTTGGAGCAGCACAGAGAAGGTTTTTGGAAGGAAAACCAGGATGATGAAATCACCATATGTCCACCCATTTGGAGCTTTGGACTTTTCAAAGGACACACCCCCGGTGTGCTGGGGAGGGCAGGGGAGCAGGCATGCTGGGCTGCCAAGACTAGCTTGGGGAGTAGGGGGCCCCAACCGCACCATCTCCATCAGCCCTTCCCCCAAAAGCCACCCCAATAGACAGACAGTGCCATCAAACCCGAGTGCCTGAGCAGCAGCGACCACCCTGCCCGCCCCCCCCCACGCTCTTCCACCACAAGTTCCAGCAGCCATTGGTGGTCGGTCCTCTTTTGCATCTCTGGCCAGAGCTGGGCCGTTCTCCCTGGTGCACAGAGACAGCGGCCCAAAAAGAGGGCAAGTGCCTTGCCCCAGACCACATGCCCCGTCAACAGTAGGAAGGGCTGTCTGAGGCCGCAGCCAGCCTCTCAGTTTTCCCCAGCCCTCTGGGGCAGGAGTGGGTCAGCTCTGGGGCCGCCAAGGGCAAGTGCAGTCTGGCACTCTAGTCACCCCTGCGGGACCATCTGCTAGAGCGGCTTCCCGAGCAGGGCTGGGAAGGGTTCAGCCCCAGCCACTGGGGCGGCCTCTCTCTCGAGGGGAAAGGGGAGCCACAGACCAGGCTGGGGAGGCCTACGATGTGGCTGTCGATGCGAGAGACCCTGGAGCCTGTCTTGCTTCTCACAGCCCCAGAGGGCTATGCTCCGGGGGCAGGAGAAGCGGGGTTCCCTGCTTCTCTATCTGGGCCGGCCTCTCTCCCCAACTAGGCCCAGGTCGCACCATCTAAGGCCCTTGGCAGAAGGTCTGTGTTAACTCCACTGTCGTTTGGCCTTTCCTCACTCCTGTCCCCAGCATATAGGCACAACACGCTGCTCCCTGGCACTGGCGGAGACCTGCAGCCTGGGTCAGGAGGCAAGCTGGCACTGCCCCCCTCTCCCCTCCCCAGCCTCAAGGTATTAATTTATTACAGGAGGGAAATAATGACCCCCTCCTCGTGAAGATAACAGATCTGCAGTCCCTTTGAAATGCTCAGAAGCACCGCAGGAATGGAATGGAAGGTGTAATCCAGAGATCTGCTGTCCCAGGGGCTGGGTGAGAGAGGGGGGAAGAGGTTATGGGGGAGCAGGTGCCGCAGCTGGGTGGGCCTCACACAAGCAGTGAACGAGATGGCTGTAGGGAAGAGGGAGGTAGTGGGGGGTCTCCTGCTCAGACTCACCCGCTGAGTACCCACCCGGCTGGCCCAGGATCCTCACCCCACAACAGGGCTCCCTGGGGCAAGGACATAAGCTCAGAAAACACATGTATTGAGAAAAGGCCGCGCTGGGTCCAAGAGCTTTCTGGGGTCAGGGCTGGAGGACAGACGCTTGTGGAGGCCAGAGGAGGAGTTCAGGCACTGACTGAGTCCTGAGGGGCTTTCGGACCTTGGAGTCCGGCGGGAGTGGGCAGAGCGCCCAACCCCCTTTTACAGATAAGGAAACTGAGACGTGGAACAAGGATGTGACAAAAATGAATACAGAACCAAACAGAACCAAGTACCAGATAGGCGGGGCGTGCCGAGCCCTGGTCCCAGTTCGGCCCAAGCAGACCTCGGCAGGACTCCCGTGTTCATGGCCCGTGACTCAGTTTCCCCCCTGCTGTCCAATGTGGGCATGGAATCTACAAGATTTTTAATTTCCATTTTTAAAAAATTATTTATTTGAGAAAGAGAGGAAAGCACGAGAAGGGGAAGGGGCAAAGGGAGAAACAGGCTCCCCACTAAGCAGGAGCCTGGGATCATGACCTGAGACGAAGGCAGAAGCTTAATGACTGAGCCTCCCAGGCACTCCAGATTTTTAATTTTCTTGAGTAATCTCTACACCCTGGGGCTTGAACTTACAACCCTAAGATTTCAAGAGTCCCAGGCTCTAGGGACTGATCTAGTCAGGCACCCCTATTGTGATGTTTTTTTATAGGGAGCCCCCAGTAAAAGGCAGGAATTCCAGACATTCAGGTCCCTGTAAGGTGGGCTGAGTCAGCCAAGAACCCCTGTGGGGATAGAGACTTCTGGGCAAGAGGATAGCCTTGTCTGAGAACAGCATTCAGAGGTTAGGGACTTGCCAGAGGTCACACTGGGAGTGGTCCAGGACCCAGAGGCCTTACTGGTTGGCCCGTGACTGCTGACCCCTGGGGGCTGGGGACAGGGAATCAGGGTGTCCAAGAGGGGCAGGGGGAATGGCCCATCTTCCCACCCAGGGCACTCTGCCTACCTTCTAGTTCCTTAAGAGATGGGCACTTGGACTTGTCCTGAGCACCTGGCCCTCCTCTGGTCTCTGGCGCCCTCCTGTGGTCTGTAGGGGGGGGACTCTTCCTGTGGGCCCCACCCCAGCCCTGCCCCATGAGGACCCAGAATGCTTCAGGTGAGAGCACCCCAGAACTCCTGCCCCCACTCCCTGCCAGGAGTGAGTGAGACAGCCTGACTCCATTTCCCCATTTCGCTGACGGTGGGCACAGGGAAGCCACGGGGCAAGTCTCAGAGGACAGCAAATGGGACAGCTGAGAGAAAGTCCCCTGTGTCCTGCCTGGGAGGCTCAGTTCAAGTCCGCAGACATTCAGAGTTCCTCCTCCATCAACGCTGGCAATGACCCTGTCTGGACTCCACGAGGTCCCCGTCTGAGGGGGCAGGCAAATCCCCCAAGAGATCTTCTAATGCAAGAATTTGTTGTCTAAAGCCACTAAAATGCCCCACCCTTTGTTCTCTCCTCTTGGACAGACCCACAGTCCCCTGGCGTCTGGTCCAGCCCAGCCGGAGACAGCTGGGCAGAAATCAGAAATGTCACTGGACAGAATCAGTCCCTCCCCCTCCCACCTCCTCCAGCCCAGCTTCCACCTCTCCTTGGCCCTCACGTTCCAGGCCGGCCACAGGCCTTGCTCCCTCCGAGGTTTGAAAAGCCTGTGGTGGAGTTGCCAGCCCAGCTCCACTCCAGGGTCTCGCTGCGGGGCCTCCTCACCCTCAGCCTCTCCATTCACCTTCGTTCTTCTCAAGCCTCAGTGTGTCCATCTGCCAAATGGGTGTAACCATCCCTGCCTCACCTACCTGTCTCCCGGGTCGGCCGTAAAGATACAAATAAAATGAAATCAGAAACTAGCGAGGTTCCCACCCCTGCCCTGCTCTTGGGGGTGGGGGTGGGGGGGGTGTGCCAAGCGCGGCGGGCATCCCGGGGAGAGAGGGGACTACAACTCCCATCCGGCTCCGGGGCCGCGGGCGTCTCCAGCCCCCTCTCCCTGAGCTAAGGGAGAGGCAGTCGCTGTCCCAAGGGGGCGAGGGAAGCTGAACCCCGGGCATACCCTACCTAGGTTAGGGGCCGGCGAAGGGCCCGGTAGGGCTGGACCTGGGGCCGCGCAGAGATCTAGGCAGCCTTCCCGGCCCGCACGAGAAGACCCCCTGCCCAGCCCAGCCAGGAGTTTACTCTTCGGAGCCCGCCCCCCCCCTTCCTGGCCGAGGTTTGGCCCCGCCCCCCCGCGCCTCCGCCCTCCCACCTTCACCTCCAGTCGCGTCTCCCATTGGCCGGAGCTCACCTGCCCGTCCGTCGAGGGGCGGGTCAGAGGGCGGGGCGCGGCGCCCAGGTGTGGGCGCGCAGGCGGCCGCGGAGGAAGGTGACAGCGGGGAGGGCGGGAGGGGTGGGGGGAGGACTCGCGGACGACCCGCGGACCGACAGACGGACGGGCCGACGATCCGGCATGCGGGCGGCCCGGCTCTAGCCCGGGCGCGGGGCTCCGGCCGCAGCCATGGAGCGGCGGCTGCGCTCGCTGGACCGGCTGGCGCGGGGCGAGGCCGGCGGTGGCCCCGGGCTCGACGGCCTCCTGGATCTGCTGCTGGGGCTGCACCACGAGCTCAGCAGCGCCCCCCTCCGGCGGGAGCGCAACGTGGCGCAGTTCCTGAGCTGGGGTGAGTGACTCGGGCGGGACCGAGGTGGGGCGGCCCGAGGGACACCGCGCCGAGACCCTCTCCCTCCCGCGCCCTGCGCCCACAGACCCTCCCGCGGGGAGCGGCACCCCCACGAGCTCCCCGCATAGAGCCCGCACTGGCCCTGACACGTGCCACCGGACCCCTTGGGCCCTCTCAGCTGCACACCTTACCCTCCCTCAGACTCACACACACTCCTTCCCACGCAGAGAAGCTGGCGCGTGTTCACAATCCACAACTTACGCAGACACACACAAGCTTGGTCCCAAGTGTAGACCTCAGACTGGTGTTCACAATACATGCGCTACAGTATCAGGTCAGGGACTCTTCACTCACCCGTCATACTTCATGACCCAGGAGAGCAAACAGATACACACGTAGACCCGTGTGTCTCACGCACTGACACACACACTTTCTCAGTCTCCCACATACCACACGGACACGCTGAGATCCTCACAGCTCAAGGAGAGACCCGGGGAGCCCCACACTTCGCCCTGAATGCCACCCTAGCCGCACTGGCTGTTACACACTTGCCTACTTCTACTCACAGATCCAGGGAGATTGCACACTTGCACATTCCTACATGCACGTGCGCACACACACACACACTTCTATCTCTTGGCATACAAAGCCACCCCAAACTGGACACAGGAACCAACCTCAGCCCCTTTCCCTGTGCAGGTCGCTGGCCAGGCTTCCTGAGGTCTCTTCCCCGGGGCGGGGGGCGGGGGCCCCAGCTGGAGGTGGGTCTGCACCCCTTCCTAGTTGACTCCTCTGAGTCACCAGAAGTGGCTGACCTAGAGCAGCGGTCAACCCAGTGTGGGCACCAGCCCGGGACCAGCCCCGGGCCTCCCTGGTTATGCCTGGCCAGGCCGTGGTGGGGGGAAGGCATGGGGCCTGGCCGGGAGGGTGGGGTGAGGCCAGTGTTTGCCCGGTGGGTGACTAGCATTCCCGGCACTCCTTAGCTCTGGGCAGGCACAAGGCCTGGCCTGGTTGGGGGCCCACAAGACAGTCCAGTGAGCTGGCCCCGAGCCCAGCTCTTTCCTCCAGGGTGAAGGTGGCCAGGAAGCCCCTGCCTTTGGTGCCTGCCACTCTCCCTGGGACTTTTGCGCCTTACTCCTATGTATCTGACCGCATTGTTACCACCTGATGCCCACACATGTGTGTGTGTGTGTGTGTGTGTGTGTGTGTTCGCACACACATGTGCTCCTCCCTGGCAGCCTCTAGCGTCTCTGCCCAGGACCCCAGCATGGGGGCCTGTCTGTTGACATCTCCCGAGGTAACCCAGCAGGGCGGTGACTCACTCTGCTCCTGCTCCAACTTGTCCCCGCTCCTGCCCAGAGCCCCCATCCCCTGTGGCAAGGCAAGAGGGCTGGGCAGCTTGTCCTGGGGACCTTGATCCTCCTGACTATGGGCCCCGGGTTTTGGTTCCTGTCTGGCTAACAGGTAGCCACCCTGGCCTCAGAACCCCCCCTGGATGCCTGTGGCTGCTTCTTCCCAGCTGCACACACAGACCTGGGAAAGAGACAATTAATTTCTGTAATGAGGTTTGCACACCACCCTGCTGCGGGGGTTCTGCCTGATAAACCTGTGGAGCAGCTCTCTGTCCCACCCACAGACCCGCCCATCTGGCAGCGAGTTTACCTGCTGGCAGGGGGAAACTGAGGCAGGGAGCCAGACTGCAGCTGCCCCCAACCCCACCGGCCATTCTTGCCAGCCTGAGTTTCCAGGCTCCAATCCCCTCCCCAGGCCTGGAAAAGGGCCTGGGGAGTGGCTAGAGATGTCCCTCCAGGGAGTATTGGGGACTGGGAGAAGAGGGGGTTCTTGCTCGGGTAGAAGCCGAGTCCAGAGAGGGAGGCAGGGCCTGGAGTTGTAGGGCTGGTCAGGCTTGAGGAGATCTTGAGGGTTCACTCCCTCAGATGCCAGCGTCAGGCACCAGGGAAAGGTTTTGGGCTCTGTTTTTAAGTCTTGTGAGAACGTGGGCAGACCTATTTATGCCTCCGGACTGAGAAGGCCCCACATGGGGCACACAAAGCCTGTCCTCCCAGAGCCCTGCAGAACCACGGTGTGACCTGTCCTCTGGGGCTGCCCCAAGCCTCCCTCCCAGCCAGGTACCTCCGTGCCTATAGGGTCCCAAGACTAGGGCTCCCAGCTCCCAGTGGCAGGGAAGCCTCTCTGGGGACAAGGAATGTCGTCTGTCCAGTTTCCCAAGACAGGCCCGGGCCTGGTCCTGCCAGGTGCCAAGAACTGTGAGCTGAAGGTGGGAACAGTATCCCCTTCCTCCCCAGGGTGACCTGGTCAGCCAGGGTCAGCCCCAGACTGGGAAGGACTACAAGTTCCATCAGCCCCTGGGGCCAAGACTGCCTAGAGTCAGGGAACCCTGGATTTCAGGAGGTCTGGGGGCCGGGTGGTCAGCAAAGCCCACCTTCCGTGCTTCTTACTCCACAACTGAGGAGGGGGTGGTACAGCCCCTCTCAGCAAGTTGGCCAGAGACTCCCCCTTCCCCGGGGAAGCCATCCCTGCCCGGCCTCATGGGGGTCACAGCTCCTGCTTTCCGCAGGCAAGAGACAGAGCTGGGGCCCTCCCTGTGGGGTCCCTGAGCTCCGTTCTGTGTCCCCTCAGCCAGCCCCTTCGTAGCGAAGGTAAAAGAGCTGAGGCTACAGAGAGATGACTTCGAGATCTTGAAGGTGATCGGCCGAGGGGCCTTCGGGGAGGTGAGTGCAAGGCATGAGATAGGTGGGGAGAGGGGGTTTGCACCCAGGCAGAGCTGACCCTGGTGCTTCCTGTGGCCTCAGGTCGCCGTGGTGAGGCAGAGGGACAGCGGGCAGATTTTTGCCATGAAAATGCTGCACAAGTGGGAGATGCTGAAGAGGGCTGAGGTCGGTTTGGGCTCTGATGGGACTTGGGCATCCTACCAACGGGCAAGGGGTGGGGACGGGTATGCTGCCACTGGGGTGTACAGGGCATACTGGGGAAGGAGTAGGTGATGCTGCTGAGCATGCCTCCTCCATTGCTTCCCCACGTTAAGCCTTTCTTAGAAGCTAACATAGTTCCCATTTTCCTTATGATAACACTGAGGCCCAGAGCCATAGAGCACAGGTCCTGGCTCACACAGGCAACCTCATTCTGAGCTCCCAGACTTATGATTCTTCCTCCATCCCTTGAGCTGGCGAGGAGGGTTTCCTGGGCCCTGATCCCACCATTCCCCCCTGCCCCACCCCCCAAAACTGCTGCAGACTGCTTGTTTCCGGGAGGAGCGGGACGTTCTGGTGAAGGGGGACAGCCGCTGGGTGACTGCTCTGCATTACGCCTTCCAAGATGACGAGTACCTGGTGAGGGGACTCAGCCAGGTTGGGGGGTGTTGCCTGGGGACGAAGGACATACTGGGTCCTAGGAGAGAGATCCCTCCTATGGGAACCATGAGGCTTCCACTCCCCAGCACCTGCTGGGCCTGGAGCCCCTGCCCATGCTGTGGCTGGAAGCTGGTGTCCCCAGAGCTGCTGGGAGACGCTCTTGTCTTCCCAGAACCCCTCAGGACCATGGGGAGGTGGGCAAGAGCCAGGGCCCCAGGACAGGTGCCCGCCCCCCCACCGTCTGATTCTTGGCCATCCCCCTTCTGCCACCATCCAGTACCTGGTGATGGACTACTATGCCGGGGGGGACCTCCTCACTCTGTTGAGCCGCTTTGAAGACCGCCTCCCGCCCGAGCTGGCCCAGTTCTACCTGGCTGAGATGGTGCTGGCCATCCACTCTTTGCACCAGCTGGGCTACATCCACAGGTAGGGCCCCCCAGCCCACCCGCTGACTGCCCTGCGGACGGCTGCCAGTGGCTGAGTGCTCAGCCCGTGCCAAGCCTTATGCTGGCTGCTTCGTACACACCACGCCTTTGAGTCCTCCCACCAAAACCCTGTGTGATGGGGGGCTGCCCTTGTCCCCAGGTGAGAAAGTCAGGGCTTAGCTTGGGTTTAGCTAGCGGCCTGCACTGGTGCAATGTGACTCCCGCAGCCGCCACGGCGGGCCCTGCTCCCTCCAAGGATCATCTTTATGGGTCCTTCTTCCCCGTCTAACCAGCTTCTCCCTTCTTGGGAGTCAGGAGGCCTCACCACCAGCCTCCACCACCCCCCGACCCCCTGTACGCACGCACACATACTGTTCCTGTGTGCTCGTGGACATACGTGTGAGCAGATACACGCCAGCGTGCGTGTGCCCACGTACTCCCATCCAGGCACGTGCCTGCACACACCCCTGCACACACGGCTCAAGCCCTTCCCTTCCCCTGCGCTCCCTCAGGGATGTCAAGCCGGACAATGTCCTGCTGGACATGAACGGTCACATCCGCTTGGCTGACTTCGGCTCATGTCTCCGGCTCAACAACAGTGGCATGGTAAGGCCCCAGGGTGAGGGCAGGGACCCCCGGCGAGCAGAGCTCCCCGGGACAGGAAGGACTGGGTCGAGGCCGCAGGTGGGGTCACTGGGCCAGTGGGGGTGTCAGGGCCAGACCCAGGGGCTCTGGTGAGGGGCCATCAGGCCTAGCTAAGCCCAAGGCTGTCCTCATGGCGACGTCACCCCTCCAACCCCTGCAGGTGGATTCGTCAGTGGCGGTGGGGACACCGGACTACATCTCCCCTGAGATCCTGCAGGCCATGGAGGAGGGCAAGGGCCACTACGGCCCACAGTGTGACTGGTGGTCCCTGGGTGTCTGTGCCTACGAGCTGCTCTTCGGGGAGACGCCCTTCTATGCTGAATCCCTCGTGGAAACCTACGGCAAGATCATGAACCACGAGGTCTGGCTGCCGGGAGGGCGGCAGGAGTCTTAAGCTCCCACGGCTGGGATGTCGGTGGGCGGGAGTGGGGTCCGGGACGCCCACCTGCACCCCTCCCTCCCCCCGGCCTACAGGACCACCTGCAGTTTCCTTCGGACATGCCCGACGTGCCCGCCGCCGCCCGGGACCTGATCCGCCAGCTGCTGTGCCGCCAAGAGGACCGGCTGGGCCGTGGGGGGCTGGATGACTTCCGGAACCACCCCTTCTTTGAGGGTGTGGACTGGGAGCGCCTGGCGACCAGCACCGCCCCCTACATCCCTGAGCTTCGTGGGCCCGTGGACACCTCCAACTTCGACGTGGATGACGACACCCTCAACCACCCGGTGAGTAGTGGGTCCCGCTGCTGGACCTTGCTGGCTGTGGGAACTCTCCAGAAGTCCTCCAGAGGCTCACGGGCATTACGGTTCACCTGTGCTGAGGTGGGTTGTAACGAGTGAAGGTCTTCGGACCTCAAGTGTCATCCTATTAACCGGAGGTCTTGTGAGGAAGAACTCTCAGGGGCACCTGGGAGGCCATGGCCCTGAGGACTCGTGGGGGTCGTGGTCTGCTTAGGTGGGGACCATGTCACCCTCCTCGGTTCCATCTGAGCAGGAGAAGGTTGGCACTCCCGGTCCCAGGGGAGTCTCCGGGTCTTGAGCCTCGGCCTGGAGAGGGGCCTGTGGAGTGTGACACTCCTTCCTCTCCTTCTCCAGGGGACCCTCCCACCACCTTCCCATGGGGCCTTCTCTGGCCACCACCTGCCATTCGTGGGCTTCACCTACACCTCAGGAAGGTAAGTCTAGACCTCACGCACTTAGTGGGAGCCTGGCCTGGAGGACACTGGGCATGCAGGCCACTAGGACCCCGGGAAAGAGGCTGAATGGCCTACCCGGTGCTTGTCTGTGTCTGGAGTCCGGGAGTGTACTCTGAGCCCTCGGGGAGACAAGTCCCATGTGCTCAAATTCTGGTGGAGCCATGCCGATGCCCCGTCTGGGTCCCATCCCAGCGTCTGGCCCTTAGAGGACCCTCCACACAGGCTGAGAGGGTCCAGGCTCAGAACCAGAGGCCTAGAGTTAGAAGGGCCCCTCCCAGTCCCTGGGCTGCACGTTACGCCTCTTGATGCCCATTCTACACTGGGCCGCGTGACCTAGATCATTCGAGGGGCTGGCCTGAGACGGCGGCGGTGGTGAGGAGGCGCTCACAGGTGCAAGCAAATGGATCCACTCTGAGCGCCACTGTGTGCCGGGCATGGGGCCAGCTGGCCCCAATCACCGTGTCCTTGTGCCGGTCCCTGGAAGAGGACCTTGAGGAAACTGAGGCTCAGATATGTTAGGTGACTAGTCAAGTTCAAGCGGCTTCTTAGGTCCAGGGCTGGGGCTTGAACCTGGGTCTGGGGGGATCTGGGGGCGCAGGGGCGGGGTCCAGTCTGGTCTAGTCTGTTTCTGCGGGCACAGAGCCCAGGGCTGGGTCCGGAGCTGGCGCGCAGAGGGTGTTTCTTGGATGAATGGATGAGCGGACGCGGGAAGGTGGAGGGGCCCTGCGTGGGGTGGGGTTTCTGCCAGCACATGTCGTCCTGCTCTCCCCAGTCCAGACCCTGAGAGCAGCTCCGAGCAGTGGGCCGGCCTCGAGCGACAGCTCCGTTGTCTGGAACAGGAGAAGATAGAGCTGAGCCGGAAGCTCCAAGGTACCGGGGAGCCGGCCGGGCCGGGGCTGGGGGGGCTCTGACCCGGGAGCTACTGTTGGACTAGCTGCTCACCGGCGGGCGCCCACCCCCTGCCCCGCAGAGGCCCTGCAGTTCTCCTCAGACCGCCGGGAGCTGGAGAGGCTACGGAAGGAAGTGCAGACCCTACAGGTCAGGCTGTCAGGTATCCCACGCCCCCGCCCCCCATCTCTTTCCCCCATCCTCACCCGGGAGGCTGAGCGTAACCGGTGCACCTGGATCCAGCCTGGATTCCAGTCCTGCCCCGACTCTGGACACGAGGTGTGGTCTTAGGGAAATAGCTTAAACTCTCTGAGCCTACACATAGGAAATGGGCCAAGAAGATCCACTTTCTCGGGCTGGGGTGAAGGTTTTGGGAGATGCTGCACGTGGAGTGGCAAGGCCATCAGTATGCATGGGCCTTAGTGACCATTCCTGGCAGAGACGCCGAGGGACAGCAAGACCCAGACAGACGGTGGGAGCCTGGGCCAGGACGGCGAGCTACGGCAGGAGCGAGACCGGCTCATCCGGGTGAGGGCCTGGTGTGGTGGAGGAGCGGCCCAGGGCTCTGTGCTCAGGAGGTCCGTGCCCTGACTCCAGGCCTTGACCTCCCCACCCGCTCTCTGGGCCCCCAGGAGCTGGCCGAGGCTCAGGCAGGGCTGCGAGCGCAGGCGCAGGAGTTACGCGGAGCCCAGGAGCAGCAGGAGGAGCTGCTCCTGAAGCTGCGGGAGGCTCAGGAGAGAGAGGCGGCCACAGCCAGCCAGACCCAGACC
This sequence comes from Taxidea taxus jeffersonii, assembly GCA_003697995.1. Lineage (NCBI taxonomy): Eukaryota > Metazoa > Chordata > Mammalia > Carnivora > Mustelidae > Taxidea > Taxidea taxus. Next base: position 73,343 of record ML107479.1, on the reverse strand, counting down.
CTGAGCTCCCAGTTGGAGGAAGCCCAGGAGAGTAGCAGAAAGGTGTGTGATGGGGGCCGGTGGGGACTGCCGCTATGAGACACACACACACACACACATCCCGGGGCTTGAGGAAGCCCCAGGAGCTTAGGGCTTGGTGCTGGCAACACCGCACGCCTTTGCACCCCCATTGTGGATGCCCGAGGCCCGAGCGAGGGGATGCATTGCCGGGGGGCGGGGGGCCCGGCTGGAGGTTCACTGCCTGCATTCCTGCCATGGCTGGCAGGGCCCAGAGAGTGTAGCAAGGCGGGGGAGCGGCTTGGGATGGATATGGTCAGCAGTGGCTGTCCCCATGCTTCCTCGTTACAGTTGCAGGCCCAGGTGGCTACCCTCTGCCGGGAGGTGACACAGCTCCAGAGACAGAGGGAGCGAAGTCTTGAGCAGGACTCTTTCCGGGTCAAGGTAGAGAGGTCTAACCTCTTCCAAGGGGCACTTCCGCCTGGGTCCCTGGGGCGCAGTGGGTCATAGCTCCCAGGCCCCTGCCCTGACCTGTCCCCGTGTCCCCAAGACCATCCATACTGCCTCTGAGACCAATGGCACGGGGCTGCCAGAGGCCGGGCCTCAGGAAGCGCGGCTGAAGAAGGAGGTGGCGGCCCTGCGCGTGCAGCTAGAGCAGGCCTGTGGCCATGGGTGAGTTGGGCCGCCAGGGTTGGGGGCGCGGAGGGGGCCTGTGCCGGGAGTCATCGGGCCATCCTCGCTTCCCCAGGCTGAAGGAGGAGGCTCTGTGCCGGCTACAGGAAGAGAACCGGAGGCTGAGCCTCGAGCAGGAGCGGGTGAGCGTGGCGAACGGAGGGTGGATAGACGGCAGGCAGCGGGACAGAGGTGGGGAGCTGGCCGGGGGATGGGCCGAGCTGCCAGGGTCCCGGAGCAGGCAGTCTCCCCAGCCTGTAGCACCCACAGCTGGCAGGCGAGCTATGGTGGGTAAACTAGGGTAAACTAGGGATGGGGCTCAAGGGTGCTCGGGCCCCTGGGGACTGACCCTTTCCCTGCCTGGTCCCCAGCTGGTAGAAGAGCTGGAACGGGAGCAGCAGAGCAAGCAGCAGCTGGAGGGTGAACGGCGGGAGACGGAGAGCAACTGGGAGGCCCAGATCGCGGACATCCTTAGCTGGTGGGAGCCGAGGGGCTTGTGGGGAGGGGCTGGGCCCAGATGGTGCTGAGGGTCCAAGCCATGACCCTGAACCCCCTTTGCCATCAGGGTGAACGACGAGAAGGTCTCAAGGAGCTACCTGCAGGCCCTGGCCACCAAGATGGCTGAGGAGCTGGAGTCCTTGCGGAACGTGGGCACCCAGACGCTCCCTGCCCGGCCACTGGTGAGCACCTGCGAACACCCTGGGGGGTGGGCATCCCGGGAGCCTCACTCAGCAGGCAAGGACATTGAGCTCATGGAAGATTGGGGACTTGCCTGAGCTCACAGCAGGCCAGTGGCCTGTCTAGGGCTTTGAGTCTGGCCAAGTGGTGGGGTGGCAGTGCGCTCAGGTGGGAGGGGCCTCTGAGGCAGCCAGGCCCCGGGAGGCATCTCACGCCCACGCCCCCTGGCCACCAGGACCACCAGTGGAAGGCGCGGCGCCTGCAGAAGATGGAGGCGTCGGCCAGGCTGGAGCTGCAGTCGGCGCTGGAGGCCGAGATCCGGGCCAAGCAGAGCCTGCAGGAGCGGCTGACACAGATGCAGGAGGCCCAGCTGCAGGCGGAGAGGTGAGACCACGGGCAGGCCCCGCCAAGGGGGCTCGGGACCTCTGCGGAGGCCTCTGACGAGCCTCCTGCCAACTTTCTCCCAGCCGCCTGCAGGAGGCCAAGAAGCAGAACCAGGACCTGCAGCAGGAGCTGGCTGCGCTGCGAGAGGGGCTGGCGGCCCGCGGCTCAGGAGGTGAGTGCTCCCGTGGCCGGGGGAAGTAGGTGCCCCCACAGCCCGGGGGGTAGGGTGGGTGAGTGCTCCTGCAGCCCGGAGGTGGGTGCTCCCGCAGTCCAAGGGGTGAGTGCTTGTCTTCTTGCCTGTCCTGGAGTGAGGCCTCCGGCTCCGGCCTCATGGGGACCAAGGGGGGTCCACAATGGCCTTGCAGGACTGTGGAGACAAGTCCAGACTCTGCTGCTTATCCCAGTGTTACCCAGCACTTATGCAACGCCTGCTGTATGCGTACCCACCACAGCCTGCCGTCCTTGCCCCATTTCACTGAGGTGGAAACAGCCTCCGCCTGGCCCCCAGTTCCTCAGGAACGAGGGTTAGGGCTGGGCCAGGGCCCCACCCCCAGTGACCTGTGCTCTCTGTTTGCAGACACTAAGCCCTCAAACTCCCTGATTCCCTTCCTGTCCCTCCGGAGCTCAGAGGTAAGAACTGTGTGCGGCGGGGCTGGTTGGAGGGAGTCCTGGGGAGAAGCACAGGGGCCTTGACTCCCCCCCTCATCTCACTGCCCAGAAGGAGTCCACCAAGGACGCTGGCCTCTCCGGAGAGGCCCCGAGGCCTGGTGTGGAGCCGGAGCTGAGGCCAGAGGGCCGCCGCAGCCTGCGCCTGGGGGTGAGGACGGGCGTGAGTCCTGCGTTTTGGGGGCTGGGCCCCACTGCCTGCCTGTGCCCTCCTCACCTATCCACTTGCCTACCCTGCAGGCAGTGTTCCCCAAAGCGCCTGCTGCTCCCACCGCCCCTGCAGAAGGTCCTCCAGCAAAGGTCAGCACCCGGAGAGGTGGAGGGGGGTGGGGGCACCAAGCCCTCCTGCCAGGACCCTGCCTGGGTCCCTCCCCAGGCGTCACGGCTGGCAGACCCCACAGGGGACGGGCTCACTGGGGCTGGGTTCACACTGCCAAGGCTGGTTCCCTGGTTCCACCGGACGCCTCAGGGTGGCTTCGGGGGTGGGACACAGGGTCCTGGGAGGCCATGGTCAGGTGTGGGTAACGGGCGTGTCCCGCCTCCCCAGCCTGGTTCACATGCGCTGCGGCCCCGGACCTTTCCATCCCCTACCAAGTGTCTCCGCTGCACCTCGCTGATGCTGGGCCTGGGCCGCCAGGGCCTGGGCTGTGACGGTGAGACCCCACTCCTCTCCACCTGCATGCCCCGCTCCTGTCCCTGGGTGGAGGGAATGAGATGGCCCTGACCTGGACCCACCCCGATTTTCTTGCTGCTCCATTTCGCGTTCTCTCTTTTTTTTTTCTCACGTGATGGGGGAAATGGTGACAGTTCAGAGTCCTGGTTCCAGGCTGTCCCCATCCAGCCTCATACCACCGGCTTCTCCTGCTTTCCCCACAGCCTGTGGCTACTTCTGTCACTCGGCATGTGCCCCCCAAGCCCCGCCCTGCCCTGTGCCCCCTGACCTCCTCTGCACGGCCCTGGGAGTGCACCCCGAAACAGGCACGGGCACGGCCTACGAGGGCTTCCTGTCGGTGAGCTGGGTCTGGCCAGGGAGGGGGAGGCCAGCGCTGGTAGGCCGAGAGCCCAGCGGGCTCTCCCATGCCTGCCGTTCCCCGCACCCCTGCAGGTGCCGCGGCCCTCGGGCGTCCGGCGCGGCTGGCAGCGTGTGTTTGCTGCCCTCAGCGACTCCCGCCTGCTCCTGTTTGATGCCCCTGACCCACGGCTCAGCCCGGCCAGCGGGGCCCTCGTGCAGGCCCTGGATCTGAGGTGGGTGCCAGGCAGGGGTGGTGGGAGCCAAGGGCTGCAGCAGTTGGGGGAGGCAGCCAGGGGCCCTGTGACTTCTGACCAGCTCCATGGACCTCCCCAGGGACCCCCAGTTCTCAGCCACCCCGGTCCTGGCCTCTGATGTCATCCATGCCCAGTCCAGGGACCTGCCATGCATTTTTAGGGTGAGTGCCAGGCGGGTTGGGCTGGGCCGCTGTCTGCCTCTGCGTGGTCCTGCTCCAGCCACGCTTCTCTGTGTCCTTCTCCGTGGCCGCCCTCTTCACCGCCCCCTGCCCCCACCACTCCATCACCTAGACAGGGAGAGCTACCGTAGCCTCCGTCCACAGTGCAGCACGCTTTCTGTCTGTAAAGCAGCCCGTGTCCTGCTCCTTTAGGACCCTTCTGCGGCTTCCTATCACCCTCAGGGTGCTCCTGAGTGTGGCCTTGAGTCCTCCCATTTCTGACCCTGCAGGCCTCCCCAGCCTCTCTCTGCTCCGAACACGGCTTGTGTTCCAAAAGTGCCCCGTAACCACGGATCCTTCCCATCCCGTTTCCCCTGCTTGGCCCAGGCCACCCCTGAGCCTCTCCTCAGCCTGGACCATTCCTGGTTACTCCACTTACCCTCTGGGCTCCAGCGGAAATGTCTGTTCCCCAAGGAGGCCATCCTTCCCTCTCGGCCTGGCCCGAGGACCTGCTGGATGTTCCCACAATGCCCCGTCCCTCCCCACCATGGCATTGGCTCAGGGCTCTGGCCTTGGTGTGCGGGTCTGACCGTCCTGTCTGGCGAATCATCTGCTGGAAGACAGCTTCCAGCCGGGCGCCCGGCTGCTCTCGGTGGTGCTGAGACGCATCGACCGGGGAGGGAGGGGATGGCCGACTGCCGGCCCACAGCCCTCCAGCCCGGGCCCCTGCCCGCAGGTGACGGCCTCCCAGCTGACCGTGCCCCCCGCCATGTGCACTGTGCTGCTGCTGGCCGAGAGCGAAGCCGAGAGGGAACGCTGGCTGCAGGTGCTGGGTGAGCTGCAGCGGTTGCTGCTGGACACGCGGCCAAGGCCAAGGCCTGTGTACACGCTGAAGGAAGCCTATGACAACGGGCTGCCACTGCTGCCCCACGCGCTCTGTGCCGCCATCATCGGTGAGACGCACGGCTCTGGGGAGGAGCCTGGGCCTGTCGGGAGGGTTCCTGCCTGGTCCCTGCCGGGTCCCTACAGCCACAAGCTGCGGACTCTCTGCATTATGGCCGTGACCGTCCCCCAGGTGTGGCTGTGTGGGCAGCCCGGGACCAGGGGCTAGGGACTTGGCTTCCGCCGCTCTACATCTCTGTGCCTCAGTTCCTGCTTTTCTCAAAGCATCTTAAGTGAGTGAAAAGAGCAAAGGCTTTAGCAAGAGACGAATGAGGGGGTCCCATCCTGGCTTTCTTATCACAGCAGGGAGACCACTGGGGAGCCTCACACTGCCTTCGGTGGGGCCACTGTGTTCGTCCGGGAGCCTGGGGCTCAGCGGGACCTCTAGGAAGAAGCTTGGCTTCCCTGGGCAGCCGGCCTTGGCCCTGAGTCAGCCCCTGCCCTGGAGAGCTGGGGCCTCCCCCTGCACTCGGAGTGGGCACTCCAGGAGAGACTGTGCGGCTCCTCCAGGGCCCCTGTGTCCGTCGGTCACTGGGGGGACAAGGGCACTGGCTGAGCAGGGACTGCTGTGAGCGGGGCACTCATGGGCAGCTCTGGGAGAAAGGACCCCTTGTCCCCACTTAGTTCAGGAGAGAAAGGCCTCTGAGAGGTGACAGGACTTACCCCAAATCCCACAACTTGGGGTGGGGGCCTCTCACTCTGCCCCTGGCCCTTGTGGGCCTTCCCCCGGCCCCCAGTAGAGCCAGCCCAGACTTTGAGAGAGAAGGGTCCGGTGTCTCAGGGACAGCGGGCTTGCCATCCCCGTGTCCTCAGGAGAAGCTGAGGCTCAGCAAGGACAGGCAGGCTGCCTCGTCTGCGGCTGCTGATGGGCTCCCTGAGCCCTGATTCTCTCCCTCCCTCTACCAGACCAGGACCGGCTCGCTCTGGGTACCGAGGAGGGCCTCTTTGTAATCCACCTGCACAGCAACGGTACGTGCCAGGCTGGGCGGGGGTAGGCCTGGGTGGGGGTCAGCCCCAGGGGCTGGGGGAGGATGGGCACAGGGCTGCTCTTCACCCACCTGCTGCTGACACTCTGCTCTGCCAACCCCGAAGACATCTTCCAGGTGGGCGAGTGCCGGCGGGTGCAGCGGCTGGCTGTGAGCCCTGCGGCAGGCCTTCTGGTTGTGCTGTGCGGCCGCGGCCCCAGCGTGCGCCTCTTCGCCCTGGCCAAGCTGGAGAGCGCGGAGGTGGTGGGTGCCAAGATTCCTGAGTCTCGAGGCTGCCAGGCGCTGGCAGCCGGGCGCATCCTGCAGGCCCGCACCCCCGTGCTCTGTGTAGCCGTCAAGCGCCAGGTGCTCTGCTACCAGCTGGGCCCGGGCCCAGGGCCCTGGCAGCGGCGCATCCGTGAGCTGCAGGCACCAGCACCTGTGCAGAGCCTGGGGCTGCTGGGCGACCGGCTGTGCGTGGGAGCTGCTGGTGCCTTTGCCCTCTACCCACTGCTCAACGAGGCGGCGCCCTTAGCGCTAGGGGCCGGCCTGGCGCCCGAGGAGCTGCCTCCGTCCCGCGGGGGCCTGGGCGAGGCGCTGGGCGCCGTGGAGCTCAGCCTCAGTGAGTTCCTGCTGCTCTTCACCACCGCGGGGGTCTATGTGGACAGCGCCGGCCGCAAGTCTCGCATCCACGAGCTGCTGTGGCCAGCAGTGCCCACGGGCTGGGGTAAGGCCTGCTGAGGCCCAGTCTGCGGAGGGTCCTCCTGCCTGACCACCCCCTGCTTTGCCCTCGGTGGACCACACCAGATCTTCCTCTCCTGGGCCTCTCTGCTCATGCTCTTCCCCTTGCCTAAGCTGTTTTTCTTGTACCTGGCAAACTCTTAACGACCAAGTCCAGCCCTGATGCCGGCTCAGGGAGCTGGCAGGCTCTCTGTAAATGACCACCACGACTTCTGTCATTGTCATTACTGCTCTCATCCTCCCCGCCCTGCCTTCCATTTCTGGTCCTTTGTTCCTTTTTGCTCCCCTACCACTGTGTGCAGACCTCAGCCCTACTCCTCTTTGTACCTTCATGTAATAACTGGTTTGGTACAGTGGGGGTCTTGTCGAATGGGCTGGGGCTGGTTTCTTCATCACGTCCTGCACCCAGCCCAGGGAAGCACATCCTAGGGGCTATGAATGTTTGGAGGAATGAATGAATGAATGAATGAACGGAGGAGTGGAGGAGTCCAACACATGCACAGGTAACTGAGATGGCGTTGGGCTAGAAGACAGGGCCACAGCTCCCTTCATAAGCAGAGGCTTTTCTGGGGTTGGGCCTGTGGGTTGGGTGTAGCACAGACTTCATCTGTAGGAGTTGGAATCAGGCTGCCCAGGGCTAATTCCCAGGTCTCACTCACCACTGCGTGACCTTGGCCACTACTCAGCTCTTGGGTTCCACTGCGTCATCTGTAAAGTTAGGGATGATAACGTGACCTGCCCAGAGTTGTTTAAGAAATGAAGGAGGAAAAGCCTGCCAAGTGGTGGGAACTATGCCTGGCATGCCATTTAGTAAGTGCTCCAAGACTGTAATCTGATTTCTTCTGGATGTTGGGTGGGGCAAGCTGGAGTCTTCGGAAGGACCTTCGGTTGGGCGTCGAAGTTACTGTGCGGTGGCAGGACCCAGGGGGGTGTTCTCCGGCCACGCGGAGGAGACAAGGCCATAGAGGTCCCTGGCTTGCGGGGGCTGCACAGCACGTCTCCTGCCCCGCAGGCTATGCAGCCCCCTACCTGACAGTGTTCAGCGAGAACTCCATCGATGTGTTTGATGTAAGGAAAGCAGAATGGGTCCAGACGGTGCCACTCAAGAAGGTGAGGGCCTGCCCAGACCCCCGGCCCTGGACTGGGGTGCAGTCGGGGTGCGCGGCTGACCTCTGTGCCTGCTGCCTCAGGTGCGACCCCTAAACCCGGAGGGCTCCCTGTTCCTCTTTGGCACGGAGAAGGTCCGCCTGACCTACCTCAGGAACCGGCTGGCAGGTGAGAAGTGCGTGTGCAAGAGAGTCCAGAGTGTGTGCGTTCACGTGTGAATGCGTGACGCTGGGCTCCAGCGGACCGGGGCCCTGGGCACTTGGGAGCACCGTCCGGCCCTCTGCTCCTCCCACAGAGAAGGACGAGTTCGACATCCCCGACCTCACTGACAACAGCCGGCGCCAGCTGTTCCGCACCAAGAGCAAGCGCCACTTCTTCTTCCGCGTGTCGGAAGAGCAGCGGCAGCAGCGGCGCAGGTGCGCATGCGCGATGCGGCGGCTGGGCGGGGCCTCCCAAGGTTGGGGGCGGGGCGAAGCCCAGGCCCGTCCCGGGGGCGGGTCCGTTTGGGGAGAGGGCCGGGGTTGGGGTGGGGGATCCCCTGCGCCGCCCCTTCCCGCCGTATTCCTGCACCCGCAGGGAGATGCTGAAGGACCCCTTTGTGCGCTCCAAGCTCATCTCGCCACCCACCAACTTCAACCACCTGGTGCACGTGGGCCCCACGGACGGGAAGCCCAGCGCCAGGGACCTGCCCCGGGTGAGTTCTCCGGGGCCAATCACAAGCCGCCCTGCTGAGGCTCAGCCAATCAGCGGCCTTCCCGACGCGCTTGAGCGGATCGCAGCCGTCGGCTTACCTGGGACCCGAGACCACTCGCTGCACGTCCAGGCGGGGGGCCCCCACTGCTGCTGCTTCGCCACCCGGTCCCAGCCCTTCTGCACTGTCCCCCAACAGGCTCCAGAAGGGAAGGGCCGAGGCACGCGCAGCTCCGGCCCGCAGCGTCCCCACAGCTTCTCGGAGGCTTCGCGGCGCCCAGCCTCCGTGGGCAGTGACGGGCTCCCTGGAGACGCGGACGCCAGTAAGGACAACCCCGCTGCTTCCACTGCCTTCATTCACTCCCCAAAGTTTCCACCCCCTTTGGGCCCCTCATATTTGACCTTAGATTTCTGTGTCCCTCCCCACCCCCACCCCAACCATCCTGCTCCTGGAGCAGTGAAGAGGAAGCCTTGGACATCTCTGTCCAGCGAGTCCGTGTCCTGCCCCCAGGGATCTCTGAGCCCCGCAGACTCCCTGGTACAGGTGAGCTGGTGGGGTTTTCTCCTCCCCTGTAAAAGCACAGGTAGTTCTGTTCTGTGCTGGGACCTGAAGCCAGAGAAGAAGCTGAGCCCATCCCTGCCCTGGATACTAAAAGAGGCCGACTCGCCCCACAGTGGGCCCCAACAGAGGCCTGGAGGCAGGTCGCCCTAGGTGGGAATCTTGGCCCTAACTGTCCCAGGAGCGGGGCCCTGGGCGAGATGTCCAGCCTTCCTTTCACCTATAAAATGAGGTTATTGTGAGATTATTCTAGAAGTGATAACTGTATGAGGCGATGATGAGTCCAGCAGGGTGCCTGAGAATGGGGAGAAGTCACAGAAGGGGAACTCTGCAGAGGCCCAACCTGGGGTAGAAAGATCAGAGGAGGGTCCACTCTGGCTGGGGACAGGGGAAGACATAAGAAGAGCTGGGAAGGCTCCCATTCCCTCCGGTCACTTCTTCCCTGCCACCCCCACTGGAGCCACGCAGGCCACTCAGAGCCCTGGGACTTGCCATATTCTTTCACGCCTTCAGGCTCTTGCCCCTGACGTCCCCCCCGGCTGTCAATGCCTCCTCATTAACATCCAGGCCACTCTCAAGGCTCTCCACTAATATCACTGCCTGGCGGCCACCAGCCTCCCTAGGACCTGGGCCCTGTGCCGCATCCCTCCTTGTCAGTCCTTCTGTGCTATGGTTTTCCTCCGATGCCAGTCCTCCTCCCTCAACTGCAGGCTCCCCGATAGTGAGGGTCAGGTTTGGCTTCTGCCTACAGAAAAGCGTGTTTGCTGACGAAGAGAGAATTGAGTAAATGAACAAAGGGACTTTGATTTGGGCTCCAGGATTAAGTAGGAGTTACCCAGGGTTTTTTCTCCCATAGTCCTATTCCCACCTCACATCTGGCCTCCTCCAAGGGCCCTGATGCAGCAGGTGATGGGGCTTGGGAAGGCCTGTGGGGGGCACTGGTCTGGTGAGGAAAGAATCTTTCCTTCTGTTTCCCCTCCAGGTGTCAGAACGGCCCCGGAGCCTTCCCCCAGCCCCTGAATCAGAGGGCTCCCCTTGACAGCCTCTGGCAGGGCCCACCCCGATCCCAGGATCAAGAGACAGAAACAAGCAAAGAGCTTGAGGAATGCCATGCTCCGGCTGGCCCGGGATGTGTGCACATTCGGACTCAGGGAGGGCCTGGGTCGGAGAGCGACTCGGAAGCTGGTCTGGGTATCCAGGACCCGGGGGGCCTGACTCCCAGCCCTTATCCTGCCTTTCCCCTCTGCTCCCAGCCCCTGTCTGTGCTAGCTATGGGAATAGAATGGCCCCCTTTCTGCCCTGGGGGCCCATCTGCCCTGGAGTCCTGGAGCAATTGTGCCAAAGCTCTCCTTTTCAGTGCCAAGCCTTAGAAAGCCTGTAAGCGAGAGTCAGGATGGAGGATAGAGAAGGACTGGGCCCTGGGAGCAATGTGGGGTCTTGGCTGCGGACTGTCTAGACTGTAGGTGAGGCCAAGTTGGGGTGTATCCCGGTCTCTGCTCAGGGTCGACGTAGGAAAGACAGAGTCTGATCCAAAGGAAAGGAGAATGGGGCGCCTGGCTGGCTCAGTAGAGCATTCGACTCTTGATCTCAGGGTTGTGAGTTCAAGCCCCATGTAGAGATTAGTTAAAAATTTTTAAAAAATTTTTTTTTCAAAGGAAAGGAGGATAGACAGGAGCAGAGAAGATGCAGGTAAAGGAAGTAGGAGAAGGAAGGGGAAGGAAAGGAAGTGAAAGAGGCGGTGTTAGTGACTGCCAGGAGGGGGGAAGCACCCAGAGGAGGAGAGGGATAAAGAAGGAGCAGTAAAGAGGAGCAGAGCGCCGAGGGGGGCCGGGAGGAGAACACTACTAATAGGGGCCTTTCTCTCTGGGGAGGAGCTCGGCGGGGTTGGGAACCGAGAGGGGCCCTGTGAACCAACTGACCTTGTATCTAATCCGCCCGGGGGGAGATCACTCCTAGACAGGGACAGGATGGGGAGGGTATTTATAAAGGCTACTTGGTGGGAGATGGCACCTGATGGGGGCCGCTGGAGGGTCTCCAGGCACACTCTGGCCCCTCCCAGAAAGGGGGGCTGGTCCTTTTTCTCAAAGCTTCAACCACCTGTGTATTAGGGGATCATAGGAGGCATTTTATTATTGATCATAGTCATTATTATTGTTATTATATTACTATTTTTATTAAACTTCCCTCTACTGACAAGTCGGGGGCAAAATAAGTATTTATCTCTTCAAACGCCATATTCCCGGGAGGGACTGACCCTCATGCTCTGTGAGGCAGTTGGAAACCAATAAAGATGACTTTTTAAGCTGCTGGCCTCCCTGCCTGGATCTGTCCTCCTGGGGCTCAGAAATTGGGGTGAGGGGAGGGATCAAAGATGGAGGGAGGAACGGGGATGTCAGGGACAGGTAAAGACTTGAGTTGTCCCCCCCTCCCCCCCGCCGTACTTCCAGGAATCAGATGACACATGCCAATGGGGGTGAGGACAGTGGGGAATCTGTTGGCACCCGCAGGCAGGAAGAGACGGTGGTGTCACCTGATAGGAACTGTGGCTCTCAGTCGAACTTGGCCGTGGCTGAGCAGAAAGGCAGCCAGCCCAGGAGTACTTTCCTCATACCTCCCTTGACTCCCGCCCTCCACCTCCTGCCTCTTCAGTCCAAACACAAGCAGCAGCCAGAGGACTTAGAGCTTGGTCCCCGAAACAGCGCAGCCTTGGGGGCACTGAGCTGGGTGGAGCACGGTGGAACGGGATCTGCCGGGCACACCTTCGGCGCCAGCACCCTGTTGCCCCACCCAGGCTGGCAGGCGTGGGAGGGCTCGCATTGTTCTTAGCTCAAGGGTCCCTGACCGAGCAGGACCCAGGCCTGAGGTGCTTGGGGAGGGAGGATACGGCCTGTGCCCCTGGGATCAGGAAAGGCCTGGGGAGCTGAGGACTATGCCCTGAGACTCGTGGCCAGCCCTAAACTGGGGACAGTGCCAAGAAGGGGCCCCAGTGTCACATCTGGCTGGGAATGGAAGTTGGAGGGTGCCCTGGGAATTCCAGCCTTGAGAGTCAGACAACCTGAAATCTAGCCTAGCTGTGCAGTCACGGACGAGTTACCTGACCTCTCTAAGCCTCCGTTTTCCCATCCGTATATGGGGGATCCTAAGACCCACTTCATGGGATGTTCTGGCGAGACTTCGGTGCAATGAGTGTAAAATGCCTTCAGGCCCCTCTGGAAATGTTTGCTTCCACCCACTGACACGCAGAACCACAGAGAGGGGGCAGGGACCCCGAGGCCTCTTGCAAGCCAAGGTCCACAACCACACTCCCCAAACTGGGGAAACGGCTGCTTCCCAGACACCCAGCAATGATTCAGCCAGATTTTCACACTTTTAAAAAATTTATTTTCGGGGCGCCTGGGTGGCTCAGTGGGTTAAGCCTCTGCCTTCAGCTCAGGTCATGATCTCAGGATCCTGGGATCAAGCCCCACATCAGGCTCCCTACTCAGCAGGGATCCTGCTCCGCCCCCTCCCCCACCTGCCTCTCTGCCTACTTGTGATCTCTCTATCTTGCAAATAAATAAATAAAATCTTTTAAAAAGTAAAGTCTTAAAAAAAATAAATAAATAGAATTCATTTTCTTCCAATGTTTTATGTGGACAAATTTCAAACCTATGGGAAGATCGAGAAAACGAGCACTCCTTGTGCTCTCCACCTCTGCGCCCCAATCGTTCACATTTTGCTGCCTCGGCTTCCCCTCCGTATCTATCCATATCTGCATTTGTGTACAGCGCGCACCCTGCTACCCTTTTGAAAGGGAGTTGCAGACGTCTTGCACCGAGCACCTCACTATTTCACGGGCATCCCTTACGGATAAGGAGCGACCATGCGGCGCCTGGGTGGCTCAGTTCACTAAGTGCCCGACTCTTCAGTTTCGGCTGCGGTCATGATCTCGGGGTCATGGGCTTGAGCATAGTGTCCAGCTCCATGCTCAGCAGGGGGATTCTGCTTGAAATTCCCTCTCTCCCCTTGTCCCCCAGCTCGCTCTCTAAAATATATAAATAGATCTTAAAAAGAAGAAGAAAAAGAGATAAAAGAAGGGGCGCCTGGGTGGCTCAGTCGGTGAAGCGTCTGCCTTCAGCCCAGGTCATGATTCCAGGTCCTGGGATCGAGCCCCTTGTCAGGCTCCCTGCTCAGTAGGGAGCCTGCTTCTCCCACTGCCTGCTCCTCCCCCTCCTCGTGCCTTCTTAGTCTCTCTCTCTGGGAAATAAATAAAATCTTTTTTTTAAAAAAGATTTTATTGGGACACCTGGGTGGCTCAGTTGGTTAAGCAGCTGCCTTCGGCTCAGGTCATGATCCCAGCATCCTGGGATCGAGTCCCACATCGGCTCCTTGCTTGGCAAGGAGCCTGCTTCTCCCTCTGCCTCTGCCTGCCTCTCTGTCTGCCTGTGCTCGCTCGCTCTCTCTCTCTCTCTAACAAATAAATAAATAAATAAAATATTAAAAAAAAAAAAAGATTCTATTTATACGCCAGAGAGAGAGACAGTGAGAGAGGGAATACAAGCAGAGGGAGTGGGAGAGGGAGAAGCAGGCTTCCCCGAGAGCCGGGAGCCTGATAGAGCACTCGATCCCAGGACCCTGGGATCATGGCCTGAGCCGAAGGCAGACACTCAATGACTGAGCTACCCAGGCGCCCACATAAACAAAATCTTAAAAAAAAAAAAAAAAAAATAAGGAGCCACGAGAAGTCACTGTAATAGTCTCAAGAGATTTAACACTGATATAACAATATCATCTAATGATAATCTGTTATGGGGTACACTGTGATCCCCCAAATCGATCTGTTGAAGTCCTAACCCCAAATACCTCAGTACATGACCTTACTAAGGAAGACAGCCATTGCAGACATAGTTAAAATGAGTTCATTAAGGTGGGCCCTGATCCAATATGACCGGTTACTTTAAGAAAGGGGAAACTTGGGGGGACCTGGCTGGCTCAGTCAGTAGAACAAGCGATTCTTGATCTTGGGGTCGTGATTTTGTGCCCCACAGGTTGCTTTTTAAAAGTTTTTTTTTTACCTTTTTTTTTCTTTAAGATTTTATTTATTTGAGAGACAGAGTACAAACGGGGAGGGGCAGAAGGAGAAACAGACTCCATGCTGAGCTCAGAGCCTGACGCTGGGCTTGATCCTAGGACCCTGAGATCAGTGTCTAAGCCGAAGTCAGACGCTTAACTGACTGAGCCACCCAGGCGCCCCCCCCCAATTATTTTTTAATTAAAAAAGGGGGAAACTTGGACACAAAGACACACAGGAAGAAGGCCATGTGAAGCTGCAGGCAAAGATTGGGGGGATGCTTCTATAAGCCATGGACCACCAAAGATTGTCAGCAAACCCCCAGCAGCGAGGGAGAGGTCTAGACCAGATTCTTCCTCATGGCCTCAGAGGGAATCAGCCTGGTGGACACCCTGACCTCAGCCTTCCAAATTCCAGATGGGGAGATAAGACATTTCTGTGTTTTTCTGTTGTTTAAGCCTCCCAATTCATGGTACAACTGTGTCCAAAATGTTCTTTTTTTTTTAAGATTTTATTTATTTATTTGACAGAGAGAGATCACAAGTAGGCAGAGAGGCAGGCAGGGAGAGAGGAGGAAACAGGCTCCCGGCTGAGCAGAGCCCGATGTGGGGCTCAATCCCAGGACTCTGAAATCACGACCCAAGCCAAAGGCAGAGGCATAACCCACTGAGCCACCCAGGCACCCCCAAAATGTTCTTTATAGCATTTTTAAAAAAATCAGGTATCTGATTCTAGATCAAAGGTTGCATTTGGTGGTCCAGGCTCTCTAGTCTCCATTAACCTGGGATAATTCTATTGGCCTCCCATTTTTGTTGCCTCCACGATATTAACATTTTTTTAAGGGCCCAGGCCTGTTGTTTTGTAGAATGGCCTGCAATTTACATTTTTCTGATGGTTTCCTCATTAAATTCACATTTAACTTTTTTGTCAAGAATATTACATAGTGGGGCGCCTGGGTGGCTCAGTGGGTTAAAGCCTCTGCCTTCGGCTCAGGTCATGATCTCAGGGTCCTGGGATCGAGCCCCACATCGGGCTCTTCGCTCAGCGGAGAGCCTGCTTCCTCCTCTCTCTCTCTGCCTGCCTCTCTGCCTACTTGCCATCTCTGTCTGTCAAATAAATAAATAAAATCTTTAAAAACAAAAAAAGAATATTACATAGCTGGGGCACCTGGGTGGCTCAGTCAGTAAGTGTCTGCCCTGGGCTCAGGTCATGATCTTAGGGTCCTGGGATCAAGCCCCTCACCGGGCTCCCTGCTCAGCGGGGAGCCTGCTTCTCCTTCTCCCTCTGTACGCTCCACTCCCGCTCACAGGTGCGTGCTCACTCTCTCTCTCAAATAAATAAATAAAATCTTTTGGGGGGAGAGTGTCTTTTTTTTTTATTTGAAAGTGAGAATGAGAGAGAGAGCAGAGTGAGAGAGAACTCGAGTGGGGGAGGGTGGAGGCAGAGGGAGAGGGAGAAGCAGACTCCCCACTGAACAGGGAGCCAGATGTAGGGATCGAGCCCAGGTCTCTGGGATCATGCCCTACGCCAAAGGCAGACATTTAACCAGCTGAGCCACCCAGGTGCCCCAATAAATAAAATTTAAAAAAAAAGAATATTACATAGTTGATGCTATTGGGGTGCTTGGGTGGCTCAGTCATTGGGCATCTGCCTTCGGCTCAGGTCATGATCCCAGGGTCTTGGGATCAAGCCCTGCATCAGGCTCCCTGCTCGGCGAGAGGCCTGCTTCTCCCTCTTCCACTCCCCCTGCTTGTGTTCCCTCTCTTGCTGTGTCTCTGTCAAATAAATAAATAAAATCGTTTTAAAAAATACATTAATTTTAATTATGATACTTTTTGTTCTGTAAATTAGAGAGTGAATTCCACTGTGACTCTCTCCCCTCCCCCCATGAGGTGAGTTTACGGCTATGTGTTGTCATATACGCCCATATATAGACATACACTGGCAGACATCAACAGGGGCTACCCTCCCCCAGTCACCTTGCTTCCATCAGCAGAAATCAAGTCGGAGCTTCAGGGCCCTTCCTATCGTTGGCAGGAAGCCCAGTCCTCAGTACTCTCACCCTCGCACTGGCCCCCAACCTCACCCCTGCCCCAGGACCATCAAAACTAGTCCTGCCCTCTATCCCTGTTGCTCAGCGTCCCTGCAAGGGACTCAGGCCTCCTAGTTTCTCCATGCTCTGGCTGTCCCCATTTCTGCCCTCATCTCCATGCACAGTTCCTACTAGCTATCCACGGTGCCCTCCAGGCTCATGGCGCATATTTAGCAAAATCCCCCACACCCTCATCCCATTCTGTAAATGTCCTTAACCCCCCGCTGTAGGAGGAACCCGAGGTCACTACTGCACCTCCTTCTGTCACTGGGGCTGGAGGTGAGGTAGGTGCTCCATGATTCTCACGGCCGCTTACAGACATCCTTCTCCCTCCCTTCGGACACTCAGGTTGGCATGCATTCTAGCTTCTCACTTGCTGTCTCTCTCTCCTTCCTATTCCAGTTTTAATTCTTAGAGACTCTGATAGAACATTGGGATGACCCAGCGTTGGGTCTCCCTGTTCCTTGAACCCTCCTCTCCTGTGACCTTGCCTTCTTCCACCTTGCCCAAGCCACTTGCTCCCATAGCCATCTTGGAAAGCTGCTCCAGCCTGCATGAAAGCCACCAATTACATGGGCTCTGGAGCCCTTGACAAGGGACTAGCGTGAAGTGAGATGTGCTGTGCATCTAAAATAGAGTGGATTTCAAAAACTTAGTGTCAAAAAATATATAAAGTATCATTAATAATTTTTATATCGACTACAACTTGAAATAACATTTTGGACATAATTAAAATTACTTTTGCTTAAGTCTTTTACTTTTTTTAATGTAGCTACTAGGAATTTTAAAGTTATGTATATGTAGCTCATGTTACATTTCTACTGGAAGAACCGTGCTAGGTCTTTTCATTGCCAATAACGACGCTCTCCCCCTGTAATTTCAATCCCAAGCATCCCTATCTCAAGCATCTCTAACCAACATCCCTATCTTTCCAGCTCCCTCTATCACCCAAACTCCAGTAAACTTTTGACCGACTGGAGCCTAGAATCCACTGATGTTGCCACACTTGGGCTGTCACTCATTTATATGCCACATTTGTATGTCACTCAATTATATGCCAGACTCTATTCTGGGCACATGGGACACATCAATGAACAAAACAGACAATATCCTGTCCTCGTGGAGCTTGTATTTTGGTGGGAGGAGACAAATAATGAACAAATAAGTTATATACGATGCTGGAATGGTGGTTCTCGATTGGGGGTAATCTTACCCCCCACCAGGGACACTTGGCCATGTCTGCAGACATTATCAGCTGTCACAACAGGGGAAGACAGGCTACTGGCATCTAGTTGATAGAAGCAAGCGCACAGAGGGCTGTCTCCAACTACGAAGAATTTTCTGGTGGTTTTTTTTTTTTTTAAGATTTTATTTATTTATTTGACAGACAGAGATCACAAGTAGGCAGAGAAGCAGGCAGAGTGAGGGGAAGGGAAGCAGGCTCCCTGCTGAGCAGAGAGCCCGATGCGGGGCTCGATCCCAGGACCCTGGGATCATGCCCTGAGCCGAAGGCAGAGGCTTAACCCACTGAGCCACCCAGGTGCCCCTACAAAGAATTTTCTAGGCTCAAATGTCAACTGGGCCATGGTTAAGAAACTCTGTTCTAGAAAGTGTTACTAATTGGGGGGGGGGGCAGGGAAGTAGAGCAGGGTGGAAGGATTTAAAGAGAAATTTGTGATGGAGAGTATGATCTTTTTTTTAAGACTGTATTTGAGAGAAGGCACGTGCACACATGGGGGGAGGGGCAGAGGGACAAGCAGACTCCCTCCTGAGCGCAGAGCCCAAGGTGGGGCAGGGGGCGGGGGTGGGGGAGGGTGCTCTACCCCAGGACCCTGAGATCATGACCTGAGCTGGAATCAAGGGTCTGATGCATCCGGGTGCCTCAGAGAGTGTGATCCCAAGTAGGCTGGTCAGGTCTGGGTCAGCCTCATTGAGAAGATGACATCTAAGCAAAGGTGTGGAGGGAAAGAGACCACCAACTAGGTTTCCTGTTTCTCTGAGAAAATTAAAGTCCACAAGTACACGTGCCCATGTAATCTGCCTCCTCTCCAATCACTGCAGGGAAACTGTTCATGATCCCAGCAAAGGCCAAACATGGCACTCAGGAACTCTCATACCCTCCACGCACTGGAGCCTCTATTTTTTTAAAATTTATTTTATTTATTTTATTTAATTTATTTATTTGATAGAGATCACAAGTAGGCAGAGGGGCAGGCAGAGAGAGAGGAGGGGAAGCAGGCTCCCCGCTGAGCAGAGAGCCCGATGTGGGGCTCCATCCCAGGACTCTGGGATCACGACCCGAGCAGAAGGCAGAGGCTTTAACCCACTGAGCCACCCAGGTGCCCCTTTTGGAGGCTCTATTAACCTTCACCACCTCAACCTCCTTTGACGCTCTTCCCCCCAACCCCTGCCCCAACCACCAGCTGCCATCTTGTTTTTCTTCCATCTTTGCCGCAAAGCTCCCTGAGAGAGTTGAGTATTAGCACTGTCTCCAATTTCTTTCCTCTCATTTTTCTTGAGCCAAGGAACTTTTGCTCCCAAACTGCTCTTAACGTGCTCTTAACGTGGTCACCAGGCGTTCCCTCTGAACCAAATCCAGTCGGCCTTCCATGCTTAGTTTCCTAACCTATGAACAGCATCTGATACTATCGGTCACACCTCCGTCTTCTTCTGCACAAATACTCATCTGATTTTCTTCCTATCTCTCTGGCCAGTCTTCTGTTCTTGTCTCCTAGTCTCCTAATCTCTATGCGAAGAAGTACCCCAGAACTTGGTCATTGGTGATCTCATCCCTGTATACTCTCTGCCAGCTTCCCCTAATGTTAACATCTGACATAATCAGGATAAATTTATCAAACCTAACTGATGAAAACTATGAACGAAGCTACAGACTTTATTTGAATTTCACAAGGAGGGTTCCCAGGTACCCTGACTGGTTTGGTTTTGAGACTAAAATCCCATACTCCTGGGGCACCTGGGTGGCTCAGTGGTTGGGTGTGTGCCTTCGGCTAAGGCCCTGATCCCAAGGCCCTGAGCCCAGGCCTATTCTGGGCTCTCTGCTCAGCGGGGAGACTGCTTCTCCCTCTCCCACCCCCCCTGCTTGTGTTCCCTCTCTTGCTGAGTCTCTGTAAAAAAAAAAAAAAAAA
>ML107479.1:35714-53830 GCA_003697995.1 Taxidea taxus jeffersonii | reverse complement strand
AAAAAAAAAAAAAAAAATTAAAAAAAAATCTTCATTAAAAAAACAAAAGTCCCATACTCCTAAAGTCCCCTTAGTCCTAAGCAAACTACAAAGGTCAGTCACCCTGCTGACCATTTTTTTCTGTTAATGTCCTTGTTCTGTCCCAGGCTTCAACCCAAAATACCATGTTGCATTTAGTTGTCCTGTCTTACTCTGTTCTAATCTGCAACAGTTTTTGTCTTTCCTCATCTTTTATGACCTCGACACTTTTGAAGATCAGATGTTAACATTAGGGGAAGCTGGGCAGAGAGTATATGGAGACAAGATCACCAATGGTCAAGGGTTTTGTAGAATGTTCCTCAGTCTGGGCTTGCCAGATGTCTTCTCATGATTATATAGGCTTATGGATGTGGGGGGAAAATACCCATGGAGGTGAAGAAGGGCGGAAATTTGATGTTTTCCTCACTGCTATATATCCAGTGCTTAGGACTGAGTGCCTGCCTGGCCCACAAGTACCAAAAATCTGCTTGTTGAATGAATAAGGAAGGTGAATGGATGATTCTGTAGAAATTATTTAGTATTGTTTTGAAATGTTTTTAATAAGGATGTCTGGTGGCTCAGTCGGTTACGTGTTTGCCTTTGGCTCAGGTCATGATCCTGGGGTCCTGAGATTAAGCCCCACATGAAGCTCCCCACTGAGCTTCTCCCTCTGCCTGCCGCTCCCCTGCCTCTATGCTCTCTTTCTGGCAAATAAGTAAATAAATAAATAAATAAAATCTTCTAAAAAAATGCCTCTTGGGCGCCTGGGTGGCTCAGTGGGTTAAAGCCTCTGTCTTCGGCTCAGGTCATGATCTCAGGGTTCTGGGATCGAGCCCCACATCGGGCTCTTCGCTCAGCGGGGAGCCTGCTTCCTCCCACTCTTTCTGCCTGCCTCTCTGCCTACTTGTGATCTCTCTCTGTCAAATAAATAAATAAAATATTTAAAAAAATTTAAAATGCCTCTTAAAATTTTTCTGAATGTAGATAATATCTTATCATAAATATCGTTCTGAAGCTTTTTCCCCTCAATTATATGCTCTTACCCTATTACAAGTAACTGTAATGATTCTTTAAATGTTCCTCTTTGCACATATATCAAACTTCCTGAAGAACAGAACTAGGGAAGAACGGCTACATACAGTAGACACATTTACATGTTAATGGATACGGACAAATACCAGCTCAAGGGTTTGAAGGCACTTACGGAACCATGCATTGTTTGAAAGTACCTGTGTTCCTCCCATTTTGCGACATGTGACAGCGAAGCCAGAGGCCGCCTGAAGAATGCCTGGGTCACTCCCTGGACTACATCTCCCAGAATCAACCGCGCTTCCACGGCCTACCTGGAGGGCGTGAAATGGAGTGACCAATCCCCGAGGACCTCAGGAAGGTGGCGCAGCCTCCAGTCCTCACCTACTGCTCGGGAGCCCAGAGCTGCGGGACTACCACTCCCATCAGCCACCGCGGATTGTCGGGCCCGGCCACCATTTCAAGACGCAGCAGGGACCGGAGAGGGCCAGGGACTGCACTTCCCGGCAGGCGGTGCGGCCCAAGGGGCGGAACTCCATTTCCCAGCAGGCTCCAGGCGGCGGGCGCCGTGGTGCCTTGTGTGGGATGTAAGCGCGGAGGTGGGCGCGGGGGACCCGGGCCAGGACTCTCCTTGGGATTTGGGGGGCTTGGCCTAGGGGCGTGTTCCGGACGGACTCTAGGTGCCCGGGGGTACGGTCGTAGAGAGGGGGCGGGGCGGCCAGGGAGGGTTCCCCAGCGAGGTCCTAGGGGCGCACCCCCGTCGGGGCCGCGGCTCCTGGGGTTGTGGGGGACGAGGAGGCCCTTACAGCCTCGGCTGAGGGGTCTTCCACGGAAGAGGGTGAACAGACGAGCGGAGGGCCGGGGGGCAGGAAAGCAAGAGAATGTAGGGAATGGGGGTGTAGAACCTTAGCTGAGCCTGGGAGGGGGCTTCCCGGTCGTACCCGCCCGACCCTCCCTCCGGCTCGCCCGCAGGCCGAGGCCCGCCGCCATGGGGCTGAAGGCCGCCCAGAAGACACTGTTCCCGCTGCGCTCCATCGACGACGTGGTGCGGCTGTTCGCTGCCGAGCTGGGCCGAGAGGAACCGGACCTGGTGCTCCTGTCCTTGGTACTGGGCTTCGTGGAGCATTTCTTAGCTGTCAACCGCGTCATCCCCACCAATGTGCCCGAGCTCACCTTCCAGCCCAGCCCCGCGCCCGACCCACCTGGCGGGCTTACCTACTTCCCTGTGGCTGACCTGTCCATCATCGCTGCGCTGTATGCCCGCTTCACCGCCCAGATCCGTGGCGCCGTTGACCTGTCTCTCTACCCACGAGAGGGGGGTGTCTCCAGCCGAGAACTGGTGAAGAAGGTCTCCGATGTCATCTGGAACAGCCTCAGCCGCTCCTACTTCAAGGATCGGGCGCACATCCAATCCCTCTTCAGCTTCATCACAGGTTGGAGCCTGACAGGTGGCAAAGGGCGAGAATCCTGTCTCACCTGGGAACCTTGGCCCACCTCTTCACAACCCTGTCTGGTTTGCAGAGCCCGTTAAGACCTGTAAGCCTTGTGAAGTGGGGCAAGTGTTATTACCCTCTTTGCAGCAAGGGAAACTGAAGCCCAGAGAAGGGAAGTGATATGCTAAAGGCACAGAATGGCCGACATCCCACTCACTTGACTCTGCCTCCTCGGTACCCCCATCCCTGCCATTGAGCAGCTACAGGAGTCCCTCAGCCCAGTGTGAGGCAATAAAGGAAGGAGCAGATTTGGGGAGTGAGGAGCCATAATCTGGCAACCTTTGAGACACTTACATGAAAGTGAATAGATGAGGGAGGGGCTTCACGTCAAGGAGCTTAAGACTCAGGGCTTGCAAGGAACTTTCTTCTTTGCTCCAAGACCAATACACTGGCAATCAGGTCCTGGAGTGCCACGTTGAGAAGGAATCTGAGGCAGTTTCTGTGCCTAGCAGGAAAAGAGTACAGAGAGAAATTAGGAGTATCTACTAGTGGGTGTATGAAGAAGGAGTGTTGGCCAGAGGGTCCCGTTTTTGCTGTCCCTGTTATAACCTAACAGGCACAATAAAACACTTATCATGTGGTTGCAGAGAAAGAGAAGGGACAGGGTCAAAGGCTGGGTGGAGCTGCGGGAAAGCCGAGAAGGTCTTCTGCTGCAGCACATCAAGGGGGAGGGAGAGGCTTCGAACACAAAGGAGGAAAGGGATTGAGAACTGATTGGCAGGAGCATCTAAGGTTTGGGCACAGGCTTGGAGGTGAGCATAGGAAGAAGCATGGCCCACCACGACCTGGCCCCTTCCCCTAGGTCAGAGCTCAGAGGACCCTCTTGCATTCCCTTCCCTTCCACAGGCACTAAACTGGACAGCTCTGGTGTGGCCTTTGCCGTGGTGGGGGCCTGCCAGGCTCTGGGTCTCCGCGATGTCCACTTGGCCCTGTCTGAGGACCACGCCTGGGTAGTGTTTGGGCCCAACGGAGAACAGACAGCTGAGGTCACTTGGCATGGCAAGGGCAATGAAGATCGCAGGGGCCAGACGGTCAACGCGGGTGTGGCTGAGCGGGTACTGCCCCTCCCCCCACTTGGTGCACTCGGTACTCTTCTCTCCTAGCCCAAGCCACCTCCCCTCTTCCTGGCATCACCTCCATATGCCAAGAAGGGGGGGGAGTACCCTTTTCCTGGCGGTCGTTTCCTGGAGCAGGCCCAGGTGGGCCATCCTGAGACATCTGGTCTTGTCCTCTCCCAAGAGCTGGCTGTACCTGAAAGGCTCATACTTGCGCTGTGACCGCAAGATGGAGGTGGCGTTTATGGTGTGTGCCATCAACCCTTCCATCGACCTGCACACCGACTCCCTGGAGCTGCTGCAGCTCCAGCAGGTGAGGCGTGCCTGGGGGACCCCGGGCGGGGGCACTTTCCCTTCCCGAGCTGCAGCTTCCCCTACAGGAACACGGGCTGATCATTCTCGGCCTGGCCTTTCCCAGGGCTCTTGAGAAAAGTAGAACTGGGATGTGAAAGGGCTCAGACTCCCAGAAGGGGATAGTTCCTGAATTCTGGCCCCACCCACCTGGTAGGAGGTCCCTGCTGCTGCGGGGACTCCTGTCTGCCTGGGAGACTGAGACCCTCCTCCCCTCCCCCCAGCTCATACCTCTCTCTCTTTTCTTCACTCCCCACTTGCAGAAGCTGCTCTGGCTGCTCTATGACCTGGGACATCTGGAAAGGTCAGTAGGGGAAAGTGGCCAGGCTGGGCCTCCGAGGGGGTGGCTGGGAGGCAGCCTGGACTCATGACCCTTTCCCAGGTACCCCATGGCACTGGGGAACCTGGCAGATCTGGAGGAACTGGAGCCCACCCCCGGCCGGCCAGACCCACTCACCCTCTACCACAAGGTGGGGACATCTCAGGAGGGTACAGAAGGGAGGCCCAGTGGCTGGGGTCCCATTCTGTCTGGGGACTAGGAGGGGGCAGGTGAGGAGAGAGGAACTCGATGTGTATCGAGGGCTGTTGCCCATCCATGTCCCATTTAGTATTTGCCACGCGCGTATTCAGGGCACTCAGGGCTGTCTGAGGGGTGTTCTGTGTTCGCAGCATGGGAGGGCTGGGGCCTGAATTTGTCCCCTCAGCCCTGCTTTTTCTGCTGCCTGTTATTGTCCTAGAGTATAACAGAGGTCACCTGTGGTGGGAGCCCTGAGAGGGGGTTGTTAACTCTGGGGGGGTGGGGGAGTAGGAGGGACATTACGCCGGGTTTAAAAGCCTTTGGTGTTTGTGTAGGAGTGTGTCTGAAAGCCCCGGAAATGGATGCATCCTGAGCTTGGAGAACAGGTCCCTTCCCTTTCCTAGCCCTTGTTCTCTGGGGGTCTCTGCCCCCTGCAGTGTGGTCCAGGCCTCAGCAGAGCCTGGGCAGGAGCACCTGGCAGAGAGGATAGAGGGGGGTGGGGCGAGATCAGACACGGGACTCTCCGGGATCTGCCCACTGTGCCTCATGGGTGTGACCAAATGGGATTTTTTGCCATCCAGGGCCACTGGGGCTGCGCCCTGAGGTCCCTCCGCTCTGTCCCTAGGGCATTGCCTCAGCCAAGACCTACTACCGGGATGAGCACATCTACCCCTACATGTACCTGGCTGGCTACCACTGTCGCAACCGCAATGTGCGCGAAGCTCTCCAGGCCTGGGCTGACACGGCCACTGTCATCCAGGAGTGAGGATCCCCCTGCCAGGGCCTCAGGCCGGCTGACCTTCCCCTTCTACCTAATTTCCAACCACCCTCATCCAGGCGTGAGGCCTGGGTCCCCAGCCCTACCCTCTCTCTCTCCAGTCCCTAGTCAGCCAAAGCCACCATCACCTAGGAGGTTGGGACCCCTTGATGAGGTCCTCACACCTTTCCCCGGCTCCCCTGGCCTCCCAGTTTGCAACCACTGCCATCCAGTGGTAGAACTTGTACCCCCTGCCCCATGCTCCCCCCACCCCTTGCTCAGACCCATCATTTCCAAGGGAAGACCCCATCTGCTCACCGGGTCCCTGGGGGTCCCTGCCCTGGCCCAGACCCCACAGTGCCCTCCTGTTCTCACAGCTACAACTACTGCCGTGAAGACGAGGAGATCTACAAGGAGTTCTTTGAAGTAGCCAATGATGTCATCCCCAACTTGCTGAAGGAGGCAGCCAGCCTGCTGGAGGCCGGCGAGGAGAGGCCAGGGGAGCAGACCCAGGTGAAGAGCTGGAGGGGCAGCCTGTGTTCACCTTGTGGGCCTCCCCGCCCCCCCAACAGGGCTCCCTGTCCCTGGCCACAGGGGCTGCAGCGTGGGACTGGGGCCTGCTGGGGGAAGGTGGTCCCCTGTTGAGAGCTACATTCTGTCTGCAGTAGGGGGTCCCTGACCTGGCTTTGAGGGAGCTGAGGGTATTTTAGGGGTTACTATTCTGTGCCTCCAGGTAAAGGGCGTGGAAGCCCATCTCACTCATGGTCAGTGCCCCTCATTCAGTTGAGGGGGTGGGGTATAGGTAAGAGATGGCTTCTGCCTTCCCCCAATTCCTGGCTAAGGACTGGTTTTTATAAAAGGAAAAGGGTTCTGAAAGCTCTAAGACATCTTTTCCCCTTGCTCAGGGTGCCCAGAGCCAGGGTTCTGCCCTCCAGGACCCAGAGTGCTTTGCCCACCTGCTGCGGTTCTATGACGGCATCTGCAAGTGGGAAGAGGGCAGCCCCACGCCGGTGCTACACGTGGGCTGGGCCACCTTCCTCGTGCAGTCCCTAGGCCGGTTCGAGGGACAGGTGAGGCGCAGCTGTGCAGAGCAGGGGCGGGGGAGGTCAGGGGGTGATGGCGGCTGCCGAGGCAGAACCTTTGTGGACCAGGAGAGGGGTGACTTGTCCCCTTTGGGTGCAGATAGAACTGAGGCCCTGGGACGCGTGGCCTGAGGGTGGTCCTGGGCTTCAAGCCACAGGCCTGCAGCGTGGCCTCCACTGTGGCCTCCACTTTCCCTCCCTGGCCAGGTACGGCAGAAGGTGCGCATCGTGAGTCGCGAGGCGGAGGCAGCAGAGGCAGAGGAGCTTTGGGGCGAGGAAGCCCGGGAAGGACGGCGGCGAGGCCCACGGCGTGAGTCCAAGCCCGAGGAGCCGCCGCCACCTAAGAAGCCGGCGTTGGACAAGGTCCCGGGCGGAGGCCAGGGGGCCATGTCGGGACCCCCTCGGAAGCCCCCAGGGACGGTCCCAGGCACCGCCCGCGGCCCGGAAGGAGGCAGCACTGCTCCGGCGCCAGCGCCTGCGGCGTCGCCACCGCCAGAGGGTCCGGTGCTCACTTTCCAGAGCGAGAAGATGAAGGGCATGAAAGAGCTGCTGGTGGCCACCAAGATCAACTCGAGTGCCATCAAGCTGCAGCTCACGGCGCAGTCGCAAGTGCAGATGAAGAAGCAGAAGGTCTCTACACCTAGCGACTACACGCTTTCCTTCCTCAAGCGCCAGCGCAAGGGCCTCTGAACTACCTGCCGGTCCTTGCGGTGGGGGGACAAGGGCACTCAGTCCTGATGGAAGGGCCACCCCTTTCACCCCCACCTGTCCCTCGAGCCCAAGCCCCGTCCCCGGGGCCAAGGGGGCCTGAGCCCCTCCTCCAGGCCCCACCCCCGCCCGGAACCCCTGCTGCAAGTTGCCGGAGGACAGACCACTCCCCGGAGGACAGACCACTCCCCGGCTCTGCTGGTCATTGGAATGTAGATCGCATCCCCCGGAATCCCAGCCGGAATCCCAGCCGGCCGATGGAAACCTCACTTGGAGCTCCATCATTAATCTTTAAAGGTCCAAGCACTGGAAACAGGCCCCACCTCAGAACCGAGGCTCTAACACTGGGCCAGACCGGAGCTGCTCAGGGTTGCTCCCGGCCTGTGGGGCTGAGGTTTCGCCCTAGAAGCACAGGTCCCGCCTCCAACTCGGGAACCCGGGACTCCGCTTGGCCCCTAGGAGTACATTTCCGCACTTCAGAATTCCATCCCTTGGGATCCAAGCCCTCAACCCCAAAGAACTTAAACTTTCAGAGTTTGGAAATCCTAGCTTCTTCCCTTCTCTGCCCTGCGAGTCTGGGACACGAAACTCAGTCTCCGGCCTGTGAATCCTGAGCCCCGCCCCCTTCCTGACCAAACTGGCCCCAGATCAGAGCAGACCTCTTTCCGACCCTCTGGGAACCTCCCAGAGGTCCAGCCCGTCTCAGGGGACTCCGGAGGAAATCTGCAGGGGTTTGCGAGTGGGTGAGGGGAGCCTGATCTCTTCCTGTTTTGTACATAGATTTATTTTTCAGTTCTAAGGAAGATGAATACATTTTGTAAAAAAAAAAAAGTACACGTCCGTGTTTCATCAGGGAAATTGCAGGAGGGGCGGGCGGGACAAGGGAGGGGGGTCCCCTCTTCCCTCTGCCTTCTGGCCTTCGGGCTCCCCACCTGTACGGCGCTGGGAACCGGTGGCCGGCCGAAGGGCCTCTGTGGAGTCTGCTCCGCCGGGCCTCGGGGCTTCCCCTCCCGGCAAGGGCCTGTCCCGCGGGCGCCTCCTCCCGGCCGGGCGGCGGGGCATTTCCCCCGGCAACTCCTTCTGGCCCCGCCCCGGGCCCCGGCCCCGCCTCCGCGGCCTCGGAGACACCCGCGCCCGCCCCGGCGGTCCTGCCCCGCCCCACCCCGCCCCGCGCCGCCCCGCGCCGGCTCCGCGGCTCCGCGGCTCCGCTGCTCCGCAGCTCACGACTGCCCGCCCGCCGGCCCGCCGGGCGCCGGGCAATGGCGCTGCTGCGGGACGTGTCGCTGCAGGATCCACGGGACCGCTTCGAGCTGCTGCAGCGCGTGGGGGCCGGGACCTATGGCGACGTCTACAAGGTGCGCCAGGCGGCCGGACCGGCGGGAGAGCGGCGGGGAGGGTGCCGGCTCTGCGCCCTACCGCGCATCCAGCCCCCAGCCCCGCCCCCTCCTCATCCCGCTTCACCTCCTCCGCCCCTGCAGGCCCGCGACACGGTCACGTCCGAACTGGCCGCGGTCAAGATAGTCAAGCTAGACCCAGGTGAGGGCCCGGGGCCAGGGCCTCTGCGTTGGAGGGAGGGCGGAGCGCCGGGCGGGCGCTGAGAGTTGACCCCCTGAGAGGCAGTCCCCAGGAGGTACTGTCATTTGGGATCTTTCTGGCCCGGATGTGCCCATTTTGCAGATGGGGGCACTGATTAGGGCAATCCCTAGGCGAGCCCTCCCCATGATGCCCTGTTCTCCCCAGGGGACGACACCAGCTCCCTCCAGCAGGAAATCACCATCCTGCGTGAGTGCCGTCACCCCAACGTGGTGGCCTATATTGGCAGCTACCTCAGGTGAGGCTGCTCTATCCCCTTGCCTACCCCCAGGCAGCCCCCATGTGGTCCCGCTGTGTGCCCACCCCAGTTCTGTGCCCCCCCTGCCCCCCAGGAATGACCGCTTGTGGATCTGCATGGAGTTCTGCGGAGGGGGGTCCCTGCAAGAGATTTATCACGGTGAGGACCAGACTCCAGGCCCCAGAGGGCCACAGCCTTTTCCCAGCCTGCCCTTCCCCAGCATGAGGCAGGAGAGGAGAGCTGGCGTCCAGACTTCGGTCCTTCTCCACTCGTCACTGGCTGTGTGACCTTGAGAGAAACGGTGTCCTTCTCTGAGCTCTGTATCCCAGTCTGTGCTGGGTGGGGATGTGGTCAACATCTATTTCACCTGGCAGTGCCTGCTGCTTTCCCCCACAAGGGGTGGCCTGGGAAGGTCAGCCTATTCTCCAGACCTCCATGCCAGCCTTCACCCATTCCATTTCAGCCACCGGGCCCCTGGAGGAACGGCAGATTGCCTATGTCTGCCGAGAGGCACTGAAGGTAGCTGGGCCCCTAAGGCTGTTCACACCCCCAGTCCCCAGGAGCTGTGGGCAGGGAGCCCAGCTGGCCTAGCCAGTGTGTGTGTGTGTGTGTGTGTGTGTGTGTGTGTGTGTGTGTGTTGGGGGGTGGAGTGGCTCAGGCAGAGCTGGCCTGAGGGGCTGTGGGTCCTGGCGGGGAAGGGGCCCCAGCCCTGTTGCCGGAAGCAGCACATTTCCCTCTTGGCTCAGTCACTTCCTGTTTGGGGAGAGGGGAGGAGGAAGCTGCTTGGGTGGGGGGCCCCAGTCGAGAGAGGGGGCTCAGGAAAGGGGGGATAGTCCTGGGTGGCTACTCTCAGGAGCTCCTCTTTGTCCCCAGGGGCTGCATCACTTGCATTCTCAGGGGAAGATCCACAGAGACATCAAGGTAGGGGTCTGGCCAAGGGCATCCTGGGAGGGCCGGGGAGGCTCTTGGGGGCACCAGACGGGATTCTCTCTCCTCCATTCCCACAGGGAGCCAATCTTCTCCTCACCCTCCAGGGAGATGTCAAGCTGGGTCAGTACCCCGGGGACACAATCAGGGTGAGGGTTCTCTGGAAGCCTGTGGAGTCTTAAGGTCTGCATTGGAGGGCTGGGTGTCCTTGAGCGGGTCACTTCACCGCTTAACCCTCAGCTTCCCCGCTGAGAACATGGAACCTCCTTCCCTGCTATCGGTTGGATGTGGTCGGGTCTGTATGGAGTCTAACCTGGGACCCCACACTGGGTTAGGGATAGAAGGTGGTTGACCCCTCCTGGAGGGGGCCCTGCCCTTGACTTGGACGTGTGGCAGTTGTGGCTCAACCTGGGCCGCCTGCTCTCTGACCCCTTCCGGTGCATTCCGAGCCTTAGCCCTGGAGGTGGGTGGGGAGCAGTAGCCAGAGGGTGGGTGGGAACAGCTCTTTGTCCCTGCAGCTGACTTTGGGGTGTCAGGCGAGCTGACGGCGTCCGTGGCTAAGAGGAGGTCTTTCATTGGGACTCCATACTGGTGAGGCTGTGCCTTCGGCTGAGGGGGTGGGGGTGGGGGCACAGGTCGGGAACTTGGCCATCCCATCTGTGACCCCCTCTCTAGGATGGCCCCAGAGGTGGCCGCCGTGGAACGCAAAGGAGGCTACAATGAGCTCTGTGACGTCTGGGCCCTGGGCATCACCGCCATTGAGCTGGGCGAGCTGCAGCCCCCTCTCTTCCATCTGCACCCCATGAGGTCTGCTGAACACTGACTTGCCCCCTTGCCTGACCTCCAGGGCCCTGCAGACCTTGTCCCCTGACTTCGTGCTCTCCACAGGGCCCTGATGCTTATGTCGAAGAGTAGCTTCCAGCCGCCCAGGCTGAGAGACAAGACGCGCTGGTGAGGGCCCACGTCCCCTGCTGGGGCCTCCTTTCCAGCAGTCTCCTCGGGGGCGGAGGACCTTCTGCCAACTCCCAGGGTGCAACCTGAGGAGCTCTCTGCTCTCAGCCTTTGTGGACCATCTGTAGGCGGGGCCCGCCCCTGCCCCTGGGCATGGGGACCCGGTGTGGGCAGGGAGGGAGGGCACATGGTTAATGACCAAGGAGCTACCCAGTCACAACAGCGGTATTGCTCAGGCCGGCTGCCCTTGGCCTCAGTCTGGCTCCTTCCTGGAGCAGACTCCCTGCTTTGGAGCTGGCAGGATGCCCCACATGAGGGCTAACCTGGGTCCGGCGGGTGGGGGGGTGCTCTTGTGCCCACTAGGACCCAAAATTTCCACCACTTCCTCAAGCTGGCCTTGACCAAGAACCCCAAGAAGAGGCCAACAGCAGAGAAGCTTCTGCAGGTGGGAGATGGGGGCAGAGCAGGGGCCGAGGGGTTGGCAAGCAGGGGCCTAGGCCAGGAACCAACCTGTGCCCCCCCCATCCTCCAGCACCCGTTTACAACCCAGCACCTCCCTCGGGCTCTCCTCACACAGCTGTTGGACAAAGCCAATGACCCCCACCTGGGAACCCCTTCCCCAGAGGACTGTGACCTAGAGGTAAGTGAGGGGAGCTGAGAAATGGATCTTGGCCTGGCCAGATGGGAAGGAATGCAGAGGCGGTCTGGATCAGGTTCCTTTAACTTGAGTATTTCCAGCACTGGGAGCCTTCCTCCAGGGGCACCCACCCATTAGAAATCTTCCCTGGGCTCATCTTGCCCCCCGGGTCCGCCACTTGATAAATTCCTGCCCTTGGCTCAGGCTGACCTGACCCTAGCTAAGCTCTCTTCTGGTCTCTGTGTGATCTTTAGCCAGTTACTTGCTTCTCTGTGCTGGTTTTCTCATCCTGAATCTTAATGGTAATCTCAGAGGGTTGTTGTGAAAACCAAATGTGGGTAAAGCACTTCAAGCGAGTGCCAGGTGTGTGTCAACTGTCTGTGTTCTTTCCTAGACTTATGACATGTTTCCAGACACCATTCACTCCCGGGGGCAGCACGGCCCGGCCGAGAGGACCCCCTCGGAGATCCAGTGTGAGTCTGCTCAGGAGGTTACGTGGGGGGGGGGCTGTGTGTGCAGATCTGGTGGGGGGCTGTGTGCATAGACCTGGTGGGGGGCGCTGTGGTAGGGGATCTGGTGGGGGACTGTGTGTGGGCATTTGGTGTGAGTATGAGAGTCATTCGGGAGACTACCTTGCTAACTCGCATACCCTGGGCCCCCCAGTTCACCAAGTGAAATTTGGTGCCCCACGCAGGAAGGAAACAGACCCACTAAACGAGCCGGTGAGGGGGGCCAGTGGTGGGGGGGTGCGATGAGCTGGGGCGTCCTGGGGAGGGGCCGGGCTAGAGGTTGAGCGCCTCAGATCCCTGAGGCCTGGGGAAAGCCATGACACTGAAGGGGGCTGGGCGGGGGGGCTCCTTCTGGGCACCGGGACCACACCTTTCTAAAAACTGGGCCTGTCACAGACACGAGCCCGCACCCTACCTGCTCGGCACGGTTCTCTCTGCTGTACTGGTCTGCACCCAGTTATCTGACCCACCACCTCTGGGTCCCCTTCTCTAGTCCCTTTTTCTGCTGTTTCTCCCCTTCTCTTGCCTTCTGCCTGTCTGTCTCTTTCATTGTTTCTTTGCTCCTCCTGGTCTCTCGCTCACAGCTCTCTTGCCTGTATCATGTCATTTTCCATCTGTTTGTCTGTCCTCTCTCTCCCATAGTCTCTCGATCACCCACCCTCTCATGTTGCTTCTCTTCTCTCTGCTTCCCTTTTGGCCTTTCTGACTTGGTTTCCCCACAGTGGGAGGAGGAGTGGACGCTGCTGGGAAAGGAAGAGCTGAGTGGGTGAGTGAGGGAGAGGGAAGCTACAGGGCAGGGGTGGGGGCAGCCGGAAAAGTTGACCTCTGACCTCATCCCCTCCTGCCCAGGAGCCTGCTACAGTCCGTTGAGGAGGCCCTAGAGGAAAGGTAAGGGACTGGGCCGGAAGGTGGGGGGCGAGCAACTGGATCTGGGGCCCGGTGGCATCTCATACTTCATGTCCCCCTGGTTTGTCCCCCACAGGAGCTTGACCATCCGGCCAGCCTCAGAACTCCAGGTATAGCATGGAGGGGAGTTGGAGCTAGGGGTGGGGGTGGGGGCTGCAAAGGGTGCAGGTGGGGTGCTTACGGGGGACCTTCTGACAGCCAGCCTTGGTCCCCTGACTCTCCTCCCAGGAGCTGGACTCCCCAGACGATACCACAGGAACCATCAAGCGGGCCCCGTTCTTGGGGCCGTCCCCCGCTGAGCCTCCAGCCAAAGAAGACCCTCTCTCCAGCCCCCTGGGTGAGTCCAGTCTTGGGGGACCAGGAGGCCAGCTCGGATGGGGTGAAGCTGGAATTCACAGCCGGTCTGTGCCTGCAGGAACCCCACCTCCACCGCCCCCAGGCCCTAACAGCCCCCCGCTGCTCCCCACTGCCTGGGCCACCATGAAGCACAGGGAGGATCCTGAGGTGAGACGGTGCTCCAGAGGGGCCAGGAAGATGGGAGGCTAGGGTGCCCCCTCGGCCCTGACTTTGTCTCTCCCTTCCAGAGATCATCGTGCCACGGGCTCCCCCCAACCCCCAAAGTGCACGTAAGTGCCCTGCAGCCCTGCCTGCCCGCTACCCCCACCCCCCGCCCGCCTCCTGCTTCCCCCACCTCTGTCTTCTTCACCAGCCTCTTGCCTTCTCTCCAGATGGGTGCCTGCTTCTCCAAGGTCTTCAATGGCTGCCCTCTGCGGATCCACGCTGCGGTCACCTGGGTTCACCCTGTCACCCGGGGTAGGCCGGGGCCGGGAGGAAGCGGGAGCCCAGGAGTCAGGAGGGTGGGGGACGGACCCCTGACCCCGGACCCCCTCCCCACCCCGCAGACCAGTTCCTGGTGGTGGGGGCCGAGGAAGGCATCTATACCCTCAACCTGCATGAGCTGCATGAGGACACGCTGGAGAAGGTGAGGCCCGGCTGGCTTTGAGGGGGGTGCCTGGGGGTCTGGGGTGCCGATTCCCCGTCCACCCATCGCTCTGTGGCCTCCAGCTGATTTCGCAGCGCTGCACCTGGCTCTACTGTGTGAATAACGTGCTGCTGTCGCTCTCAGGTACAGGCTGGGGCCACCAGGGGCTGGGGCCTGCCCCCCCCAACCCGCGCTCTCTGAGCCCTTCTCTCCCTCTCTCTGGCAGGGAAATCCACGCACATCTGGGCCCATGACCTCCCAGGCCTGTTTGAGCAGCGAAGACTCCAGCAACAGGTTCCCCTCTCCATCCCCACCAACCGCCTCACTCAGCGCATCATCCCCAGGTCGGGACCCCTGGGGGAGCCTGGATGAGCAGTGGGGTGGGAAAGGGGGGAGGTGGAGGGGCAGAGCCTGGGTTGGACTATGGCCTTGCATGGGGCTGGGCTTATGATCTCACAGGTCGCTCTGCCTGTCTGAGCCTAGTTGCCTCCTCTGTCAGAGGCTTGGTAGCCCCCATCCCAGGCCCTGGGTCCCCGGGCCTGTTGGGAAGCAGGGAGACCCTGGTGAGGCAGCTGTGGTCCTTAGGGTACCAGGAAATGCTTAGCAAGCACTTCCTGTAGGTCTGGGCCTAAGCTGGGCTTAGAGACAGCAAATCACATGCGTCCTTAATGGTCAGTACCTGGCCGGGCAGTGAACCAGAGGGAAAGCTGGGAGGGGCGCAGAGGCCTTGGGAGGCCGGCCACCTGAGGCCGTTGGGTTGGCAGGTGCACAGCAGGCTTCTGTGCAGATGAATTTGGGAATGGCGTTCCAGGCAGGGGAAGAGAACCAGAGAATTCTTGTGAGTGATCTGGGGAGTTGTTTGGCCAGAGGGAGGAGGGCAGAGCAGCCTGAGGGGAAGACTCATGGATGTCAGAGCCCTTCCTTTGATGCCAGGCCCAGGATCTGGGTTTTGTTCAACTGGCAGCAGCACAGGGAGTGTTTTAGAAGGATCCCTCAGTATATCAGTCGGGATTCTTCCTGTTGCCAGCGATGTGAGTCATTGATATGAGCAGAAAAGGGGATTTAGTGCTTCATGTAACTGCAAGGTCAGGAGTAGACTTAGCTTCAGGCCCAGCTGGATCCAGGCTTCCACGGCTTCATCAGGAATCTGCCTGCATCTCTTGGCTCTGCTTTCCTCTATCCCTTTCCTCCTCAGGTAGGCTTTCCTGTCCAGGGAGGCAGCCTTGCCGTTCCAGACCAGTGTTGCCTTAGCTAACAGCCCTGTGGTACTAGAACCTTTGCTTCCAAGTGATTCCCACAAAGTCCATGGGTCTAGCTTAGGTCCCTGCCCACTCTGAGCCTGTCACTATGGCCACGGCAGAAGGAGCTTGGGGGGTGGGGGGCAGGCCTGGGTCACGTGCCCTGTCCTAGAGCTGGGGGTCAAGAGAGACAGATGAAGACTAGAGGCACCTGCCGGCTGGCTGCGCCGAGAGTGGTCACAGTGACTTGGAGGGGAAGGCTGGCGGGAGGGTACCGGGAAGGAGGCGGTGGGGGGTTAGGCTTCCAGGGTGGTGAGAGCTGGACAGATTTGAGCCATGTTCAGGAAGCAGGGTTGACTGGATCTGGGGCCTCACCGGAGTGAGCAAGAGGGAGAAGGGAGGGACTGGGGGACCTTGCGGGAACAGATGGTGCCGTGTGTTTTATGAGGTGTCCGGTGGGATGTCCAAGGTAGAGTCCCTTGTTCGGTCATTCAGAGGTGACCTCCTCAGTACCTAGTACATGTCTGGGGGCCTCTGTGAACTAGAGTCCCTCTGTTCTCTGGACTTTCTTGTCACGAAAGACAGACAACAAACAATCAACATAAAAAGTGTATTCTATGATGGGGGGAAGGGGGAATAGGAGGGGTGGGGCCTGGATCGTGGTTTTAAACAAGGTGGTCGGGAAGGACCTGGCTGACATGCGCTGTTTGAGTGAAGACTTAGAGCAAGCCTTGTTGATATCCGGGGGGAAAAGCATTCCAGGGGGCAGGGACGGCCGGTGTGAAGGACCTGAGGAACAGCAAGGAGGCTGGTGTAGCCAGATGGGTGGAGTGCAGGGAAGGTGATCTGGGAGGGCCCTGTAGCCACCGTGAGGGCTTAGACTTTGACTCAGAGCAGCCTGAGGGCTGCTGCAGAAGAGTGACATGGACTGGGGTTTTCTGAGGTTCATGGACCAGGGATCCCTATAGCTGCTGTGTTGAGAATAGACTGATGGGGTGAAGGGAAAGCAGGGAAACCTGTCAGGAGGTTCTTGGAATCATCAAGTGGGAGGCAA
Organism: Taxidea taxus jeffersonii; assembly: GCA_003697995.1. Lineage (NCBI taxonomy): Eukaryota > Metazoa > Chordata > Mammalia > Carnivora > Mustelidae > Taxidea > Taxidea taxus. The sequence continues at coordinate 37,785 of ML107479.1, read as the reverse complement.
TGGTGGCATGGGTCAGGGTAGCAGTGAAGGAGATACAAAGCGGCTGAATTCTGGTTTTCTTTTGCAAGTTGAATCAGCAGGATTTCCTGACAGTTGGTGGGTGGAGGAGAAAGAGTCTAGGATGACTCCGGGGTTTTTGGCCTGGGCCACAGGAAGGATAGAGCTGTCATCAGATGGGGGTGGATCAGAATCCAGTGTCGTCACATTGAGTCTGAGATGTGCAAGCAGGACCTCCGGCAGCTGTGTGCCAGGTGTGCCTGGATTCGAGGAGGGGTCTGCGCTGTGGGCTTGGATGTTGCCCTGCCCAGGGGGGATGGTGGGAGCTGGTAGGGACAGCGGGAGAGGTCAGGGAGAGGTGGGGAGCTGTGGGCCCAAGCCCTTCCTGCAGCGGCCTCACTCATGTACCACATCTGGAGCCCTGCGGCCCTGGGGCTCCCTGAGCTCAGTCCCTGAGCAAACCTCTGCTTTGTCCCAGGACCTGCAGGAAATGGGCCCATCAGAGCCCCAGCTTGGGTGTGTGTTTGGAAAGTCACAGAGTCGTGGTGTCCACTTTGCACATTAAAATCAAAGAGCCAGAATTGTTTGGAGGAAAAAAAAAACAGATACAAAAATATATGCCTCTGTCCCGTCCAAAGGCCAGTTGGGACTGAGAGTGGCCGGAGTAAAGGGAGAGAGGAGACAGAGGGGGCGGGTGGCCTGGGTCGCTGAGAGGACGAGGCAGGCCTCCGGATGTGTAACCCTGTTCCCCAGAGAAGGAATCAGACTCTGGAGGTCCCCTGAGGGCTTGGGGGGCAGCCAATAGCCAAAGCAAGGATGATACCTATTCTCCCCCTAGCCTAGGCAGTTGAGCCACCCACTGGCCCCCTGTGGCATCCCTTCAGCTGAAGCGTTTGTGGTTTTCTTGCAAGTCTTAATCCCCTTGGGCCCGCCTGCCCTACTGTGACGCCTGCCCTACTGTGACGTGTGACATGTGGCAGGCGGAGGGAGGGAGTGCTCTGACCGGCCTCACGGGGGCTGGAGCCGCCATCAGCTCCTGCCCTCTCCCTGCCCTTGTTTCTCCATTCAGGGCTGCTTTTAGATCTTGCCTTCACCTCAGAAGAATTTTCAGTGACTGACAGTGGGCAGGAAAGTAATTATTCGGACTAGGAAATGCTAGCCCTGCGGGAGTGCACGCAGCACACTGGGCTCTGCTGGAAGCCCTTCTCCTCCCTGCGGGGTTGGTGCCACAGTTACCCCATTCTCCAGATGAGGAAGTTGAGGCAGGGGCAGGTTAAGCGAGCTGCCCAAAGTGGCACAGGTGAAGGGACTTCTGTGCCCACACCCCTGGGCTGCAGGCTATGGAGGTGGGTGTTGGAGCCTCAGTCTCTCCCCACCTGCCCATCAGGCAGGGAAGGGGATAGTGCCCATCTCAGGGCTCAGGGGGGCTTGACCTTGGATGGCACCCATGACCCACACCCCGGTCGTCACCCCCTGCAGGCGCTTTGCCCTGTCCGCCAAGATTCCAGACACCAAAGGCTGCCTGCAGGGTCGCGTGGGTAAGAGCCAGGCTCTGGGGGGTGGGGAGAGCCGAGGTCACAGGCACGTCCTGGTCCCCATCGCCGGCCTCTCTTGTAGTGCGGAACCCCTACACGGGTAGCACCTTCCTGCTGGCTGCCCTGCCCGCCAGCCTGCTCCTTCTGCAGTGGTATGAGCCGCTGCAGAAGTTCCTGCTGCTGAAGGTACATGGCGGGGATGGCGGCGGGGATGGCGGCCGGGAGGGCTGTGGCGGGGAGAGGCGGGACCCTGAGCGGCAGCAGTGAGCCTGGGGGGAGAAATGGAGACCTGAGCACCCCTGCTGCCCCCAGAACTTCTCCAGCCCCCTGCCCAGCCCAGCAGGGATGCTGGAACCCCTGGTGCTGGACGGGAAGGAGCTGCCGCAGGTGTGCGTGGGGGCAGAGGGCCCCGAGGGGCCTGGCTGCCGAGTCCTCTTCCACGTCCTGCCCCTGGAGGCTGGTCTGACTCCTGACGTCCTCATACCCCCTGGTGAGCCAGAGGGCCGTGTGTGTGTGTGTGTGTGTGTGTGTGTGTGTGT
>ML107479.1:13497-30714 GCA_003697995.1 Taxidea taxus jeffersonii | reverse complement strand
TTATTCTTCTCACCCTTCTATACGTGCAATAACATGTTTCCACACGCTGTTCTGCTCTTAGCCTTTTAAAGTCTGTCCTGGAGAGCTTCCCATCATCCGTGCCGCCCACCTTTGTCGTTTTCACGGCCGGGGCGTTGCACTGTATAGCTCTGGACTCCTGTTCAGTAACTGTGATTAGATCCCTGCCGATGTAACTGTGTTTCCACGACTTTGAGATTACGAGGGACACTGCAATAAATATCCTTGTGCAATAAATGCCATGCCCGTGCCACCCTGCGTCTTCGACCGCCCTGCAGGGTGACTTTCCAGAAGTGGCATGGCTGGATCAGGGTGGCGGGGTCTGTTCTTGTGAGAACAAGAGGATGGGCGAAGCCTCGGAGATGGGGCAGCTCAGCCTCTTGGAGCCATTCTGTGGGCAAGTGGAAGAGGCACCCCGGGGAACTGGTTCATAGCCAAGTGAGGGTCAGAGGTCAAGGTGACCACCCAGATGTGCACTTCAGAGTGGGGAGGGCCTGGCCATCCTCTTGTGGCATCCCAGTGAAGGGTCAGGCAGGAGGTGGTTCTAGGCTGGGCCAGCTCGCTGAGCTGTGTTTTCCCTGTAGAGCAAATGCTAAGTCGGCTGGCAGGGCCACAGGGAGGATTGAAAATATGTAAAATACACAAAATGCCACAGCACAGAGGAGCCTCTGAGATCGAATAGCCAACTCGAACAACAAATCGCATGAAACTCCACACGGTGCGGTCGCATTTTCAAAAGCTCAAAAAACCAGCAAAAGGAAACCATCTCTTGTGAGACAAGCACATGGGCTACAACTCTACTCGATCAGGGAAAGAAAAAGTACAAAATTCAAGATGATGGTCTCAGACAAGTAGAAGTGCAATGGAGGAAGGACCCCAGGAGTTTGCAAGGCTTTGGGTCCAATCTTGGTTCTCAGGTTAGGGGATGGGTTGGTGAGCATTCGATGTATGTCGGTTGCGAACTCAGACAAGGTGCCACACGTCCTTTTGTTTGCATCAAATGACTATATAATAAAATGTAAGTTTAAATATAATCACTCAAGGGGTGCCTGGGTTGGGCCTCTGCCTTCGGCTCAGGTCATGATCTCGGGGTTCTGGGATCAGGTCCCACATCGGGCTCTCTGCTCAGCGGGGAGCCTGCTTCCCCTCCCCCTCTGCCTGCCTCTGTGCCTACTTGTGATCTCTCTCTCTGTGTCAAATAAATAAAATCTTAAAAAATATATAATCACTCAAAAATAATCAAAATATAAAACCTTGTAATGGGTTAAAAAACAAAGACAAAAAACTAAGATAATTCTTTCCTGGATTATAATAATAAGTGTTGTGAGTAGAACTATGGGCAGATCGCTCTCTCTTTCTTGTTTCCTCGATTGTTTCTTAAAAACAGCTTTATTGAGGGGCGCCTGGCTGACTCAGTCACAGGAGCATGCAACTCGTGATTTCAGGGTTGTGAGTTTGAGCCCCATGTTGGGTGCAGAGATTACTTAAATATAAAAGCGACGCCTGGATGGCTCAGTCGGTGAAGCGGCTGCCTTTGGCTCAGGTCATAGGCCCAGAGTCACGGGATCAAGCCCCCGCATCAGGCTCTTTGCTCAGCGGGGAGCCTGCTTCTCCCTCTGCCTGCTGCTCCCCCTACTTGTGTGCTCCCCCCTCCCGGAAAATAAATAAAATCTTTAAAAAAAAGATCTTAGGGACGCCTGTGTGGCTCAGTTGGTTAAGCGGCTGCCTTCGGCTCAGGTCATGATCCCAGCGTCCTGGGATCGAGTCCCACATCGGGCTCCTTGCTCGGCAGGGAGCCTGCTTCTCCCTCTGCCTCTGCCTACCACTCTGTCTGCCTGTGCTCGCTCTCTCTCTCTCTATAACAAATAAATAAATAAAATCTTTAAAAAAAAAAAAGATCTTAAAGGGGCACTTGGATGCCGCAGTTGGTTAAGCGTCTGACTTTTGGTTTTGGCTCAGGGTGGGGTCTCAGGTTTGTGAGATTGAATCCTGGTCAGGCTCCGCACTCAGCTGGGAATCTGCTTGAGATTCTCTCTCTGCTCCTCACCTCTGTGCACATGAACACTCTCTTTCACAGAAATAAAGCTTTCAAAAAAAAAATAAAAATGAAATCTTAAAAGCCAGCTTTATTGAGGGAAAATTGGCATCCGATATACCGCATGTATTGAAAAAGCACTATCTGATGAGGACACATGTATACACCTGGGAAACCACCACCACCCCGTTTCCCCCGCCCCTTTGTAACCATGCCCTCCTGCTCACTGCTCATCGTATCCACTGAACTGCTTTCCATCACTCTAGATGAATTTGCGTTTTTCAGAATATATATAAATAGAACCGTACAGTACACACTTTTTTTCTCTGCCTCTTTCACTAAGCAGATTATCTGAGATTCACCCGTGTTGTTCACCCATGTCCGTTCTTTTCCATTTCCAAGTACAAGTCCATTTCACAGATGTCCCATAGTCACCTGCTGGACATTCGGGCTATTTCCGGTTTGCGACCATTACAAATAAAACTGCCATGAACACTCACATATGTGCCTGTGTCTTGTGCATGGACGTATCCTTTCTCTTGGGTAAATACTTTGGAGTACAGGGGCTGGATCATGCGGTGAAACGTGGTTGAATTTTTTAAGAAACTGCCAAACTGTTCCAGAGCAGTCGTGCCATTTTCATTTGGCGTTCCCACCAGCAAGGCAGGAGAGTTCTAATCTCGCCGCTTCCTCGGCAACACTCAGTATGGTCCATCTTGGTTCATTTTAGCCACTCGAACAAATGTGTAGTGGAACCTCACGGTGGTTTGCATTTGCATTTCCTTCATGACTGATGAGCATTTCCCCATCTTTACCATCTATACAACTTCTTTGGAGAAGAGTGTTCTGGGCACCTGTCTGGCTCGGTCAGTGGAGCGTATGTATGACTCTTGATCTCAGGGTTGTGAGTCTGAGCCCCATGTTGGGTGTCGAGATTACTTAAAAGAAGAAAGAAGGGGCGCCTGGGTGGCTCAGTCGTTAAGCGTCTGCCTTCAGTTCAGGTCATGATCCAGGGTCCTGGGATCAAGCCCTGCATCAAGCCCTGCATCAGGCTCCCTGCTCTGCAGGGAGGCTGCTTCTCCCTTTGGCTGCCTCTCTCCCTGCTTATGTGCTCTTGTGCGTGCTCGCTCTCTCCCTCTGGCATATAAATTAAAAAACCTTTAAAAAAATCTGTCTAGGGGCGCCTGGGTGGCTCAGTGGGTTGAAGCCTCTGCCTTCGGCTCAGGTCGTGATCCCAGGGTCCTGGGAATGAGCCCCACATCTGACTCTCTGCTCAGCGGGGAGCCTGCTTCCCTCTCTCTCTCTGCCTGCCTCTCTGCCTACTTGTGATCTCTCTCTCTCTGTGTCAAGGAAATAAATAAAATCTAAAAAAAAAAATCTGTCTAAAAAAGTGAGGTTATGGGGCGCCTGGGTGCCTCAGTGGGTTAAGCCTCTGCCTTCGGCTCAGGTCATGATCTCAGGGTCCTGGGATCAAGCCCCGCATCGGGCTCTCTGCTCAGCAGGGAGCCTGCTTCCCCCTCTCTTTCTCTGCCCGCCTCTCTGCCTGCTTGTGATCTCTCTGTCAAATAAATACATAAAATCTTAAAAAAAAAAAAAAAAGGATCTGAGTAAAATTTTTTTTAAAAAGTGAGGTTCGAGTTTCAAAGAACCTTGCCGAGTTTGGAGAGTCTGGAAAGTCCATCAGATGCGTGATTTGCATGTCCCTAGGATCCTGTTATTTCTCATCTGTGTACCTAAGTTACAAATTCCACTACTTCTCTATCCGTGGTTCAAATTACCTTTAACAGGAAGTGGTAAATAAACATACTTTTCCAGAAAAACAAAATTATAAAAAGTTCTTAGTGCCCAGTGGATCCCCCACTCCATGGTAGACGCTATTCCTAATTCACGTAATGGAAGCACGGGTGGGGCTCTCCATAGTATGGACATGGAGGCAAACAGCCTAGGTGTTTAGAGGTTATAGGACTAGCTCCTTCTATAGTGTCAGTTAGCCCATGATACTACTAATCAGTCTTGCCAGCGGCTGGGGGTTCTGAACTATCGGAGGTAGAGTTAAAAGACCGAAAATGCCAAAGATCAGTAGGAAGGGCTGGGACTTTGTACCTTTTACATTCCAACGCCAATTCTCTGACACCGATCGGTTGTCCCACAATTCGATTCAATTCTGACAATGAACTACCCCGAGTTGGTGAAGACCCCACAGATGAAGGAGTTCAGCCTTAGGTCCTGGGTCTCCAGGTTAGTCCCACACCTCTGTCCAACCTGGCTGCAAATTCAGGATTCCCACAACCGCCCTCCAGGCTCAGAAAGTTGCCAGGGTGACACACACAACTTGGGAAAGCACTGCATTTATGATCGCTGTTTTATTATAGAGAACACAAATGACTGGCGAGAGGAAGAAACGCAGTGAGGTCTGCAAGGGTCCTGAATCCAGAAGCTTATTATGTCCCTGCGGAATGAGGGTATGTACCACGTCCTGTCACAACAGTCTGTTCACCAGCCCAGAAGCTCTACAAATACCACTGTTCAGAGTTTGTTTTTTTTTAAAGATTTTATTTATTTATTTATTTAGATGAAAGAAAACAGAGAGCATGAGCGGGGGTAAGATGCAGAGGGAAGGGGAGAAGCAGAGTCTCCTGCTGAGCAGGGAGCCCAATGCAGGGGCTCCCTGGACCCTGTGATCCTGAAGCTATGCCAGGGCTCTCAGGGATGGCAATGAGTCACCTGTTAGCTTAAACTCAGTCATGGTCCAAAGGGGCTTGTTATGAATAAGGAAGGACGGTCTTATCACTCAGGAAATCCCAAGGGTTTTTGAAGCTCTGTGCCAGGATCTTGGGACAAAGACAAGATATACTGTTTTTCTATTGTACTGCAGCCTTGTAGAAAATCAGGAGGCATCTGTGTCTGAAATCTGCATGTAGTTCTTGCCCCTGCAGCTCAAGAAGTACCCTAGATGAAGCAACAGTGCTCTCTGATCTCACTGAATCAGCACAGTACCCTGTAGGGGCAGCGTCCATGTCTGCGCTCTGCCGAAAAAGAAACTGAGGCATGGAGAGATTCAATTACTTCCCTAGTTGCTAGCTGGTGGATGGCTGGCCTGGGTCTGTAAGGCTCCAACTTGCCTCAAAACTGGGAAGAGTTAGCCTGAGGGCCCTCGGCCAGAAAGTGGCATGGACTGAATTCCAGTCCTCTTGGGACCAAACAGGGGTCTCGGACTGGTAGATGATCCTGGAAGACTGTGTGACCTTGAGCTGGTGGCCTTAACCTCTCTGTGCCTCCGTGTTCTCATCTATAAATTAGAGATAATAACCATCTCCGAAGGTGGTTGTGAAGATGAAATGAACTACTATTCTATGTAAAAAACCCAGAACAGAGCCTGGAGTAGCTAACATCCAAACTCTTAGCTCTTCATTTGTCCTTGGAACACATACAAAAATTGATCACAGGGGTGTCTGGGTGGCTCAGGTGGTTAAGCATCTGCCTTTGGCTCGGGGCAGGTCCTGGAATTGAGCCCCACGTCAGGTTCTCTGCTCAGCAGAAGAGTCTGTTTCTCCCTCTGCCTCTTCCCCCGTTCCCTGCTTATGTGCGTGCTCTCTCTTTCTTTCTCTCTCTCAAATAAATAAGATCTTACAAAAAAATAAGAGGAAATGCAATTGAAATGACTAGAGAGCAGTGAGAAAGATTGGCTCATCAGACGTCAGAAGGAGTTGTAACTTTTACCAAGGTGAGTATGGTAGCATCATTATTATGCTGGTTTAGCCAGTAGAGTATGTGACTCTTGTCCTTGGGGTTGTAGGTTCAAGCTCCATGACAGTTGTAGAGATTACTTACAAAAAGAAAATCCTGGGGCACCTGAACGGTGCAGTCGTTAAGCGTCTGCCTTTGGCTCAGGTCATGATCCCAGGGTTCTGGGATCAAGCCCCATGTCAGGGTCCCTGCTGGTCTTCCTGCTTCTCCCTCTCCCACTCCCCCTGCTTGTGTTCCTTCTCTCTCACTGTGTCTCTCTGTCAAATAAATAAATATTTTTTTAAATAAAATAATATTTAAAAAAAAAAAAACCAGTACATTTCCATTTGTGCGTTTGTCTTTCTTCTTTCCTAGACTGATTTTCTGGAAGGCAGGAACTGTGTTTCATTTACTCTGGTACTCACCAACCTGTCTTGCACTCAACAGTTGCTCACACATTGAATGACTCCTTTCTCTCCTCCTCCAGAGAAATTGTATTTACTGAATAAATTAACTCTCCCTTCATTTTCAAACAGATGATTTAAACAGCTTGTATTTTTCCTTTCTTGTCCATAATATTAGCTTCATTTTTATTATACAAATACTTGTTCAGCACAAAAAATTTCAAGTAGAATACAGAACGTCTAGAAATAGGAGGAAAAAAGTAAAAAACTACCTGAGATCCCACTGTCATTAGAAATTTGGTGATTTTCCAGGGCACCTGGGTGGCACAGTTGGTTAAGCATGTGACTCTTAATTTCAGCCCAGGTCACGATCCCAGGACCCTGGGATGGTGGAGCCCTGTGTCGGGCTCTGTACTCTGCAGAGAATCAGCTTCAGGATTCTCTTTTTCCCTCTGCTCCTCCCCCTGCTCATCTCTCTTTCTCAAATAAATCTTTTTTAAAAAGATTTTATTTATTTATTTGACAGAGCGAGATCACAAGTAGGCAGAGAGGCAGGCAGAGAGAGGGGGAAGCAGGTTCCCTGCTAAGCAGAGAGTCCGATGTGGGGCTCGATCCCAGGACCCCGAGATCATGACCTGAGCCGAAGGCAGAAGCTTAACCCACTGAGCCACCCAGGTGCCCCTCAAATAAATAAGTCTTTTTAAGGACCTTTTTTTAAAAAAAAATATTTGACAGATAGAAATCACAAGTAGGCAGAGAGGCAGAGAGGAGGAAGCAGGCTCCCTGCCGAGCAGAGAGCCTGATGCAGGGCTTGATCCCAGGACCTGGAGATCATGACCTGAGCGGAAGGCAGAGGCTTAACCCACTGAGCCACCCAGGTGCCCCTCAAATAAATAAATCTTAAAGAAAAAAGAAATTTTGTGTTTTCCTATCAATGCATTTATGTTTATAGTTGTATGTTAAGAAAAACAGGATTGTCGTAAAATTTTTTTTAAAGATTTTGTTTATTTATTTGACACAGAGAGAGACATCAAGTAGGCAGAGAGGCAGGCAGAGAGAGGGGGAAGCAGGCTCCCTCCTAAGCAGAGAGCCCGATGCGGGACTCGATCCCAGGACCCTGAGATCATGACCTGAGCTGAAGACAGAGGCTTAACCCACTGAGCCACCCAGGGGCCCCTATTATTTTTATTTAAATGTTTTTATTTTTTCCAATTTTAATTTAAATTCTAGTTAGTTAACATATAGTGTAATATTAGTTAAGATATTTATTTATTTATTTATTTATTGAGAATGAGAAATATGTAAAGTGTGAGCGCAGGGGAGGGGGTGGGGGGAGGAGGAGAGGGAGAGAATCCTCAAGCAGACTCCCCCCTGAGTGCAGAGCCCAATGCTGGGCTTGAGCTCATGACCCTGAGGTCATGACTTAAGTGGAAATCAAGTGTTGGAGACTTAACTGACTGAACCACCAAGGGGTACCAAGATTTTTCTTTTTCTTTTTTTTTTTAAAGATTTTATTTATTTATTTGTCAGAGAGAGAGCAGGAGCGAGCACAGGCAGACAGAGTGGTAGGCAGAGGCAGAGGGAGAAGCAGGCTCCCTGCGGAGCAAGGAGCCCGATGTGGGACTCGATCCCAGGACGCTGGGATCATGACCTGAGCCGAAGGCAGCTGCTTAACCAACTGAGCCACCCAGGCGTCCCCAAGATTTTTCTTTTTTATTTTTTTAAAAGATTTTGTTTATTTATTAGACAGAGACCACAAGTAGGCAGAGAGGCAGGCAGACAAAGAGGAGGAAGGGAAGCAGGCTTCCTGCTGAGCAGAGAGCCGGATGCGGGGCTCGATCCCAGGACCCTGGGATCATGACGTAAGCCGAAAGCAGAGGCTTTAACCCACTGAGCCACCCAGGTGCCCCGATTTTTCTTTTTTAAATAATCTCTCCAACCAATATGAGGCTCCAATTTACAACCCTGAGATCAAGAGTCATGTGCTCTGAGTCAGCCACACACCCCATGAAGCACATTTAAAAAAAAAAAGGGGCGCCTGGGTGGCTCAGTGTGTTAAAGCCTCTGCCTTTGGCTCGGGTCATGATCCCAGGGTCCTGGGATCGATCGAGTCCCGCACATTGGGCTCTCTGCTCAGCGGGGAGCCTGTTCTCCCCCCTCTGCCTACTTGTGATCTCTGTCAAATAAAAATAATAATAATAAAAATACATCGAGTTCTTAAAACGTATTGAACAATGTCCAGGTAACCTGATTCCTCTCCAGTGTCTTCACTAATAACATGGGGTGAATACCCTTCTATAGCTTTGTCTATCCTCAGGTAATCAAATGCAGACATGCACATGTACACATACATGGGGTTTTACAAAAACAAGATCATGGAATATACATTTCCCTGCTTTTCTTATTTAATGACTGCACAGAAGTCCCTCTTGGTATGGATTAACTGATTTTCAAGTCTGCCTAATAATCCTGGTTAGGGATTCCAGTTTGCTGAACCCTTCACTTTTTTTTTTTTTAGATTTAAAAAAAAATTTATTTGATAGAGACACAGCAAGAGAGGGAACGCAAGCAGGGGGAGTGGGAGAGGGAGAAGCAGGCTTCCCGCTGAGCAGGGAGCAGGATGTGGGGCTTAACGACTGAGCCACCCAGGTGCCCCTAACCCTTCACTTATTTCTCTCTCTCTCTCTTTTTTTTTTTTAAAAGATTTTATCCATCCATTTGACAGAGGGAGATCACAAGTAGGCAGAGAGGCAGGCAAAGAGAGAAAAGGGAAGCGGGCTCCCCGCTGAGCAGAGAGCCTGATGCGGGCGGATCCCAGGACCCCGGGATCATGGCCTGAGCCGAAGGCAGAGGCTTTAACCCACTGAGCCACCCAGGCGCCCCTAACCCTTCACTTATTAAAGGAAACTCACTTTGTTTCAAGATTTTCACTATTATAGAGAGTGCTACACTAAAGGCAGTAGAAGACCATGAACACATTACATTATGTAATCACATGCCTTGTGTTGGGGCAGATTCCCCGAAGTGGGGCCAATATATTGAAAGGGCTTATTTTTAATTTTTCTTGAAAGGGGGAGTTTTTTGTTTTTTTAAATGTGTTTGAGGCTTTTTTTTTTTAGATTTTGTTTATTTATTTGACAGACAGAGATCACAAGCAGGCAGAGAGGCAGGCAGAGAGAGAGGGGGAAGTAGGCTCCCTGCTGAGCAGAGAGCCCTATATGGGGCTCCATCCCAGGACCCTGAGATCATGATCTGAGCCCAAAGCAGAGGCTTTAACCCACTGAGCCACCCAGGTGCCCCGAAAGGGGTAGTTTTAATAGATAACAGAATGCTTTCAAAAAAAGAAATTCTTGGGACGCCTGGGTGGCTCAGTTGGTTAAGCGGCTGCCTTCGACTCAGGTCATGATCCCAGCGTCCTGGGATCGAGTCCCACATCGGGCTCCTTGCTCCGCAGGGAGCCTGCTTCTCCCTCTGCCTCTGCCTGCCTCTCTGTCTGCCTGTGCTTGCTTGCTCTCTCTCTAACCAAAAAAGAAAAAAAAAAAAATTCTCAGTTGTGTTAGCACATTTGTTGTTTGCTATTTTGACGGTTATATAGAGATTCCTCATTACCACCTTAATTTGCATTTCCCTGCAGAGGGTGGGGGCTGGTGCGGTTTCATGTTTTTTTGCTTATTTGGATTTGCCCTTCTGAGACTAGCCTATTCAGTGTTGGCTCATTTTCCATTGTTTTTGTCTTTTTTTTCTAACTAGTTTTTAAGACTTCTTTGCATATTATCTCTTTTTTGTTTTGTTTTTTAGATTTTTATTTACTTGACTGTCAGAGATGCAGGCAGAGAGGTGGAAGCAGGCTCCCCGCTGAGCAGAGAGCCTGATGCGGGGCTCCATCCAGATCCTGGGACTCCAGGATCATGACCGGACTGAAAGCAGTCGCTTAACCAACTGAGCCACCCAAGCGCCCTTATCATGCAGCTTTAATTTCTTTGGTGATCAAGTATATCTTTTATTAGTCTGAGTTTGTTGTTTCCCTAAGTCTCTACCTCCAGATGACCCCGACTGTCGCCTACATAGTATTCTAGGTCTGTTTTATTGTTTAATTCAGGACCCTAGACCATTTGTTAGCTCAATTTTTTCTTTACTGAATCTACTTACATGTGGGGAATCGATTTCCAGTCTCTCTTCCCACAACAAAATCACTTTGTGTCATTATCATGTCTTGTATGTTCCTATTGTCTGAAAAGCAAGTTCCTCTTCAACCTCGTTTACAAGTTTCCCCACTATTTTCAGAATTATATGATTTTAAGATGATGCAATCAACCCCGAACCCAGTTGATTTTAATGGAAATGCAACGTGTTTGTAAATTAATGTTGGAATTGACTTTATATTGTTTTCTGCCTAAGATTACGTGTTCTTCTCCAGGCTCAGATATTGCTTTGATCCTTCACAAAGACTATTTTACACCTTATTTTTTCTTCTTCTTTTTTTCTTTTTTAAAGAAAACAGGAAGTCTCTTTTTACCTGCGGCGCGTCAACGGATCCGGTTTACGGACGCGCGCCGGCCCCTCCCCCGTCCCTCGGTTCCGGGTTACCATGGGAATCGAGAATTGACGTCACTTAGGGCTTCCGCGCCGTACCCCGCGGTCGACCATGAAGCGAAGGGCGGAGACGAAGCTTTGACCCGTCTACGCATGCGCGTCCTGTTCCACTCCTCCCCGGCGGCAAATCTCGTTCGGCCTGGGTACCGCCGCGACCTCTCGCTAAATCCCAGCGAAGCAGCTCCCCGTGGGAGGGGAGTAGAGAAAAAAAATCGAACAAGCGGCAGCCAATCCCATGACACTACGACGCAACCGAGAATGATGGACTCAACCAGCGCCAGCCAATGAGAAAGCCCGTTGCCCCCACGTCACAGTTTGCCCCACCCTATCCCCCTCCTTTCTGGACTCCGAGCTCAGTTCGCGCAGTAACAAATGAGGTCCGCGCTGCGCCACCTCCCAGCTCGCCAGGCTCGGCCGCCATTTCTTCGCCTGGCCTAACGGTCCGGCCAATCCCAGCGTGCATCGAGGAGGGCTAAGGCTCCACCAATCGCAGGCAGCCGATTCCGACCCCCCTTGCCTCGGCTCGGCCCAATCCAGGCCTCGGATTCGTCGCCCCCGGCCCGCCCCCGCGGCGCCCTCTCTCCTCCCTCTTTGTGCGTCTCGCGCCGCCGCCGCCCGCCGCGTGAGAGGACGGGCTCCGCGCGCTCCGCGGCAGCGCAGTCGGGTCCCCTCCCCCCGGAAGGTTCGCGAAGAAGAAGAAGCCGCCGCCGCCTAAAAGGAGCCGCTGGTGCCGGTCCCCGGGGGCGCCATGGCGACCGGAGCGAACGCCACGCCGCTGGGTAAGCTGGGCCCCCCCGGCCTCCCCCCCCTTTCCGGGCCCAAAGGGGGCTTCGAGCCGGGGCCACCGCCTGCTCCCGGGCCTGGGGCGGGGCTGCTGGTGCCCGGGCCGCCGCCGCCCCCGCCCGTGGGCTCGGTGGGGGCCTTGACCGCGGCCTTCCCCTTCGCGGCGCTGCCGCCGCCGCCACCGCCGCCGCCCCCGCCTCCCCAGCAGCCGCCGCCGCCGCCGCCCTCCCCGGGCTCCTCGTACCCGCCGCCGCAGCCTCCCCCTCCGCCGCCGCTCTACCAGCGCGTGTCGCCGCCGCAGCCGCCGCTACCCCAGCCGCCCCGTCAGGACCAGCAGCCGGGCCCGGCCGGCGGCGGAGGAGGTGAGTCGGGCCGAGAGAGCGCGAGAGGCGTCGCGCGGACGGGCCCGGCCGCCTGAGGGGCGCGCGGCGGCGGCGACGGCGGCTGCACGCGGCAGGGGCGCGCGCGCGCACGGGGAGGTCCCGGGCGGAGGCGCCGCGGGGCGCGCGGCCCGGTTCTCGGGCCCCGAGTGCGCACGCGCGCTGGAAGGGGGGGGTAGGGTGGGTAGAGAGCGGTGGCGCAGGCGCAGTGTGGCGGCCGCGCTTTGTGGCCCGACTACAATCTGGCTGGGGTCTGTGTGGCTCTCTGGCCCTGGTATAGGAGAGGGGTGTTGAGTGGGTTGATTCGGTGGACGGGGTGGTCGGTGTGCATGTCTGGAGGGCGTGAAAGGGTCTACTGATGACGTGGAGTACCTCCTTCCTGTTTCTAGAGAAGTCTAAAAGGCAGAAAAGTAGCAACCGTAGCTTTTCCCCGCCTATGGTAAGGCAAGGTTTTCACTGCGGTGAAAGAAAGAGGTCGAACATCTTCAGGTTGTGGTTGGGTCTGATGCACTTCTGGAGCGAGGAATTTTTTTACTTATCTCCATTTATCTTAAAGAAGTCTGATAAGCCGCCTCTTGTTGGGGCTTTCCCGGGCGGGGGAGGGGGGTAGAACTGACTTGGGTACCAGATGTGTGGGGAGTTTATGCCTCTGATTCGGAGGAGACTTTGGCTGCTATTGTATACCTTTCTCTTCGTCGGATTTTTGATACGTTCTCTGGGAGTTCATCTGTTAATTGCCTAGGTGGCCAGGAAAATTGAATCTTTATCTTGGCTAAATTTCTGAAGAAAAAAAGTGATCTTGTTGAAGAACTGGGCTTTTTCACTTAGTAAATCATAGTAAATGTGTTCTAGCCCATTTGGAAAGGTGGCTGGTGGGGAGTGGAGGTGAGAAGAAACAGCAGTTTCCCAGGTCTTGCTTTACCAAGGTCCGATTATTCGGTATACCTTGTCTCCCCTGGGGCTTTCACACAGTCATGGCTGGTGTCACATATCTGAAACTTCAGGCATGAAGATGTGTTTGCTTTTTACATACTTTGCGGTTTTCTTGGATATGTGTTATAGATGTGTAATGTTACCTTTTTGGATCCAGAACCAGGTAGCCTTGTGGCCGTTTGTCTCTGACTTCTCCGGTTTGTGTTCATTTTTTGCCGTTTACGTTTTAGGTCAAGTTCTCAGTTTCCCAGTCTGCGGAGGTTGTGTCTAGTACCATAAGTATCCTGAACCGCCTGTTGGTAGTTAGTTTGCTGGTTTATATTTGCATTTGATGGACATTATCTGCCTTTAGATTTCCCAAGTAAGAAGCGAAAGAGGAGCCGCTGGAACCAAGATACCATGGAACAGAAGACAGTGATTCCAGGAATGCCGACAGTCATCCCCCCTGGACTTACTCGGGAACAAGAAAGAGCTTATATAGGTAAATACACGTTCTGCATTCAAATACGTTTTCTGGTTAACGGTTTATTCTGAGCAATGTTTAACGTGTGTTAAGTTTGAGACCTTAAAGTCTTGTTCTTTTGAGATGAGGTATGGTCAGGTGTAATTTCACGACTGTGACATAACCCATAAGTTTTTACTCTCTTAAGTCCTGCATTTCAAGCTCCTTGTTTTGGTCTGTTCATAATAGCAGTGTTCTCCATGAGTGCCAGGAAGGTAGAGGGACCCGCTTAGTGAGGGCAGTCCCCAGTCTAGCACCCCGCCCCGCCCTTTTCAGCTGCTGCTCTTTGCCAGTTGGTGAGGTGAGTGTCTTCTGCCTCTCTGGACACGGCCCCAGTGGAGAACACTGCAGGTATTATAAACTAAGTACCTTTTTCACAGCATGGCCTTTCACCATTTTACATTCCTCCCTTCCCTTCAAATGTGGTTTTTTACTTTTTATAGGTACTTTCTGAAAAGAAAAACTCAGTTTAATCAGAGTGGTCCTGAAAGTGTTGAACAGTGCACCCCTTTTTACCATTTTGTTGAATTTAACCTTTCCTTCAGCATCTTTTCTGGTTTGGTCTTTGGAGAGCTGTCTTAAAGCAAGGGCTCTTTTACTATTTATTGTCAAAGAACTTTGCTGGGAAAGGGGTACTATTTGGATATGGAATGAGTGATAGGATAAAAGATCTTAACTGTTGGGATATTTCAAGAATTAACAATAATTATCCACAGTGTAAATGAAGTTAACCTCAAAATTACCTTTTTTTAAATACAAGGTTTTTAATGCAAGCTTCACTTTCATTCATGTATCTGCAGCTATCTCCAAAAAGTTCAGTTGATAAACATTTCCTACTAACTAAATAAACAACCCCTTTGGAGTAAATTAGGGCAAAGGCCACCTAGGTCTCTGAGGCTCTATCCTTCACAGATAAAAAGCTTCAAGGCTGGCATGTGTTACTCTTGATTGTATTGCTGAGAGGTTTTGAGGTATTGGAATGGTTTATGTTGTTTTCATAGTACTAATATTTCTTCTTTCCCCGCTGTTCCAATTTACTTCCACCCACCCCCTTGTCTCATTAGATCGGCCTGGGTCTTTACAACCTTGTGGAAATGTCTTTAGTGCAATGACATTCCAAGAACACAGCAGACTTAGGGGGCAAAACAGACTTACTCTCTAGGTCTCCAGTCCTCTCTTCCTGTGCAGGGAGTTAATGTACTGAGCCCTGAGGGTGTTTCTAGCTATAGGCCAAAGTGGAAAGAGTCAAAGGCCAGTGTAGATCTCAGCTCCATGAACGATCCCTTTAAGTACCAGCTCTTTCCTCGGGTCAGACCCCACACCCCTACAGTTCAGTTAGGAGGGCTGCCTGCCACCATGAAGCTGACTTCCACCTTGAGTTCTTGACCTTAGTACTTACTGCCAAGTCAGAAATTTTCTGGCATAGAAGAGGTTAGTGAGCCATGTATCTTAATTCTTCCGTCTGTCAGGGTACACAGTGCTTTATACAATACCCCCAGTATCTTCTCTTGATATGAGTGTGGGTTTCCAGTTCTTTGGAGTGGAATGGTGTGTGGTGTAGCCCTGTGGGATGTATTTAAAATTAGAAGGCTCTCTGGGGTTAGACTTGCAGTAATCCTATTTTGGAGCCAGCTCAGCTTTAACCCAACCCAGTAAGACTTGCCCTCACTAGAGGTGCCTGCTCACAACTTTCAGATGCCGCAAAGGTAAGAAAACAGGTGGTTCTTCGGCGCGCTGAAGGCCGTGATCTGGCCTTCTACAGTTGCCACTATCTTAAGTCACCGGGGTAACATTTCCCTGGAGTCACTAAACTTTGGTGAAACCCTCTCTCTTTCGCATACAGCCTCCTTTTGTCAAGGTCTGAGGGCCACACACACTCTCCTTGACCCACGCTTTCTATTTTCCACATCCCCTACTTTTACTCCCCTCATGAGGAGCAAGTCTGAGAACAGACTTCTTAACGTCTCAAGGTTACTGGTTTATTAAGGTATATGGATTGTCACCTCAGACTGGAATAAGAGCAACAGGTATCGGGAGATCCTTAACAATATGGATCTGGTGGTACAGAAAGAATATGTATAATGGGCTTTTGAAGAGGTGTCGAATTGGTTATTAAATGTCTTAACGTCTTTAAGGAATTTTGAACCTGGTATCAATGAAAATGATCTTTGCTCAACTGGTATTTTTCCTTGTCCCATGTTAATTGGATTTCATTTTGGGCTATGCCTAATATTTAATGAAGAAAAATAAACTCTCAAGAGTCTTGCCCTCCGAGTAATTTGGTTGGGAACAGGGTGTTGGTGATGACATAACATGGTCTGTTCTGGGTGCCAATTGTCTAGCAAGCCTTGGTGGGGCGGGAAAGGTGAGACTCCTGTTAACTGCTTTGATGTTAGCCTTAGGGGACAGTCTATATCGCTAACCCCTCTTCCAGCAAACTGTTTGCTTCCTTAAGTGATAACCATTTTGAAGTGAAAAATCCCTGTAGATGTAAGTGGACTCCTGCCGGTAGGTGGCTGGGGGTTGCCTCAATGTGTTCACTGATCAGTCGTCCCTTTCAAAGTCTCCGAGTTCTTCATGCTTGTTGTTGAGATTTGAGATGTTTTTTGGTAACATTGTCTTTTTTCCATCCTTTTTTTTTCTTTCCTAACCTGGTTTCTTCCAGTGCAACTGCAGATAGAAGACCTGACTCGTAAACTGCGCACAGGAGACCTGGGCATCCCCCCTAACCCTGAGGACAGGTTGGGAAACAGTTTTAACCAGCTGACAGTAACGCTTTTACCTTTTTCTCAATACGTTTTACTGGTGGCAACATATTGTGTCAGTTCAATGAAATCTAGTGAGTCGACTGGTAATACTCTGACCATTCTGGGGCCTAGGGTTTGATTAGCAATCTGTATGGTCAGTGGTCAGTTAGAGAATTGGAGTGGAACTTAATTACTAGCAGAATAAAAAAGTTACGGGAAAATGGACACCTGGTTTCCAGTTGGTAAGCATATGCAGATTTTCACCTGACTTACCTGCCCGTAGGGACAGTGAGGTGGCCCATTAACCAGCGTTTTCAGTAACTGCTTGGGTTGAAAGCCGAGGGGGTAGAGTTTTTCTCACAGGTACACGGTGCAGGGATTAAGAATACTTTTTGAGCATCACTGAGTTTGAGCAGACCAGAAGCTCAGTCTGGTTAACTCTTTGCTGCAGTCTTCCTGCTCCTGGTTTTGAGATGGTTTTAAAGTAGATGAGATTTCTAACCAGCTTCCTTCACTGCCAGTGAATTTTCCTGCCTCGGCCAGTGCCTGGGGGTATTGGGAGGGGCCAGAATATTCTCGCCTGTTTTGGGAAGGCTAGCAACCAACCCTAAATCACCTTTTTTTTTTTTTTTTTTAAAGAGTGTGGTCTTCAAACTGCTATGGTCATGTCCTTTCAGTTTATAGTTTCTCTCACCTTTGAAAAGTAAAAAGTCTGAGGAAAATGAACTTTTTAACCAGGAGTTAGCTGGTTGAACTTTGAACAGCTAAAATCTGGTCCATTTAATGAGGGCAGTATGCCTCCCTCTCTGTGAAATTGCTCTTCATGCATGCAGCATAGTTGAAAACATTTTCACTTTAAAAAGTAGTGTTTTTAGCTTTTATTACCCAATTAATGGCTTATTAAATCAGGAAGATGATGTAATGGTTTTAGAAGCCACTCACTTATGCATCTTTCTGCTGCCCTTTGTAGGGAACAAATTAACTTACTCTCTCCATATGGGCTCTTTAATTTTACTTAATGAAATTTAGTGATTTTTTTACCTGAAGATTCGGCGGTTGGAGGGATGTGTTGTGTTATATATATATATATATATAT
>ML107479.1:0-13097 GCA_003697995.1 Taxidea taxus jeffersonii | reverse complement strand
TATATATATATATATATATATGTATGTGTGTATATATATATATACATACACACACACACACACACACACACATACATACTTTTTTTTTTTTTTTTTTTAATTTTTTCCCCAGAGATTTGCATTGTAGGTTGTAGACCACAACTGTGTAGTGCTTTTTTGGCCTTTTTCCCTTTAATAATATGTTTAACAGGTGACGAGGCAATTCTCAAAAGGTTGAATTTTTAACAAACCTTTGCTTCCTGGAGAAACGGGATTAGAATTTAGTTGATATATATGATTTAAAGTGAAGAAATTGGGCCAATCTAACCTCTAGAATATTAGCTTTTGCCTTTTCACATCATGGGAAGAGATTAAACTGTTTTATGAGGCCTTTAAATCACCAATTTGGTACTGATAAACCTTGTTTTGTTGATTAGCCAGAAATGCCTAATTCTAGACAGCTACGGGGTGGGAATTAGAAATGTCAATCCTGTCAGAAATAAAACCAGAGCAGTTTTTTTTCTCCCTGTATTCAGTTTGAAAGAGGGCCTAATGCCTGATTGGTTTTGCTTTTGAGCCCAGGTTGGAGGGAACTGCATGAGTTTCGTACCTTTACTAAGGTTATTTCCTAAAAAGGTGTATTCTCAATATTAAGCCACTATGCTATTTTGATGTTGCTTAAGTTGCACAGTTAAAAATGTTTTGAAAATATCTTGTAGACTTAAATGTATAAGATGATAGTCTAATGAGCTGGGGTACGTTTGTTTTTGTTCACTATTACTGGATTGTGTTAACAGTTTATATAAATGCTAGAAACGGAGGTGTCATTTAGCCGTCATTAGCCATGAACAAACCTGACCTTTTATTCCATCGTGTGTGTAACGTGGTATGACATGGTTCCCTTTAGGCTGAAGACAGTGGGAGCAGCCGAGTTCAGTCCTTGCTCTCCAACTAGGCAAGGTTCTCTCAACTAAACCAAGGGTATAGGAGTCTTGACTACTTTCAGGATGTTTTTTTAATAACCTGATCCACATGGTCTCTTCCCTTCTTGCAGCTGCTACTAAATTTTCATTCAGAATATCAAGCTATGGTCCTTTTTGTAATCTCAACTCAGAATTCTAGGAGCGTAACTTCTCTTTTTTTATTACCGCAAAATCCAGCTGTGGTAAACTGACCATTTTATCGTTACTATTTTTTACTTGTAGCAACAGCATTTTACTCCTTAAAAAAATGAGAGAGAGAAAATCTGCTTTCTGGACTTGTAAACATTGGTGGAGAATCCTAGGTTTTCCCCTTGCCGTTTGCAGGTCCAGACCCTAGACAAGCACTTGACCAAATCTGCACTTGCAGCCTCTAGTAGAAGCTGCTTTAGCACGTTAACGTTTTTCTCTACCCAGACTCCCCAACCTCGAACAGCCAGAAAACAGGTTGACTCCCGGGCCTTGGACACAGCCAGCCAGGCCATTGAAGGAAAGCAGAGACGAAGCCTTGAACCATCTCTCTCCATTGTGGGGCCAAGTAGCTGCAGCAGCCTTGAGTCCCAGTGGCATTGGGTTAAAGAGCTCATCCTTACTATGTGGCAGGGGTGCAGACACTCTTCCTGATAGGGCACGAGCTCTGCAAGAGTTCACATTTTACCTAAACTTGGGGTTTCCATGGTTCATAAAGTTGTAATACTGTGTAGTTTTTTTTTTTTTTTTAATGAAAAGTCCGTATTTGGCAAGAAGACTCCAGAGGATGATACTGTCCTTGCCATCTGCAGTCCCAATATATTCCCCCAGAGGGACAGACTTTTTTCTCCTCAACACTTAGAAGCAAGACCTTTTTTTTTCCTTTCTCACACACACCCCAGTCCCCCTAATGCTAAGCCAGCTTTCATCTCCCCACTCCACACGATCTTGAGTAGCACACGTTATGGTCGGTTCCTCCGAAGAGTGTTGTGGTAGGGTCTGAGAGGCAGAGGGGCTGGGGAAGACTAGTTTTAGCCCATGTGGGATGAGAAAAGTGAAGGCAGAACAGTAACGGTGGTCTGTTTCCCACAGGTCCCCTTCCCCTGAGCCCATCTACAATAGTGAGGGGAAGCGGCTTAACACCCGCGAGTTCCGCACCCGCAAAAAGCTTGAAGAGGAGCGACACAACCTCATCACGGAGATGGTTGCCCTCAACCCTGATTTCAAGCCACCTGCAGATTACAAGTAAGCAGAGGGGCTGGGTTGTCCGGGCCAAGACTTGTACAGATCACGTGTGATCGGTAGAACCATTTTGGTACCAGCGTCACACCTCTTATTCTCAAATCATGTATGGTTACTACGTAGTAGCAAGGTTGGTTCTGGAAGAGCTGTGGGTTATTTGTGTCCTCTCTCAAAAATATGCAGAGCCGGGGCGCCTGGGTGGCTCAGTGGGTTAAAAGCCGCTGCCTTCGGCTCGGGTCATGATCCCAGGGTCGTGGGATCGAGCCCCGCATCGGGCTCTCCGCTCTGCGGACAGCCTGCTTCCTCCTCTCTCTCTCTGCCTCTCTGCCTACTTGTGATCCCTGTCTATCAAATAAATAAATAAAGCCTTTAAAAAAAAAATAAAGATTGATACTTAAAAAAAAAAAATATGCAGAGCCTATGAGTCTTGTCTTTTTTAGACCTCCAGCAACACGGGTGAGCGATAAAGTAATGATTCCACAAGATGAATATCCAGAAATCAACTTTGTGGGGCTGCTGATTGGGCCCAGGTGAGTAACGGCTACCCTATGGGATACATGATTTCCTAAGAAACAATGAGACGTATCAGTCTTAGGCCCAGCTGGGTGCCGTTGATGGCTTATCTTCCTGTTTTTTGGTGGGAGTTCATGCTTTTCTGTGAGAAATCTCTTCAACCCCGTTTTACTGCAGAGAACTCAAATCTTGAGGATTGGTGTGGCTGCCCTTAGAGGTCACGGAGCTCTTGGTGGGAAACACCAACTCTCTGCACTCACGGTTTCCTGCCAGTGTGATCAGCCTGCTCTGTCCCCTCTGGCATGTGAACTTGCTTATCCAGTGTGTCAACTCAATTTTTTCTGCCCCTGACAGGGGGAACACTTTGAAAAACATAGAGAAGGAGTGTAATGCCAAGATTATGATCCGAGGGAAAGGGTCTGTCAAAGAAGGGAAAGTTGGCCGCAAGGATGGCCAGATGCTGCCTGGAGAAGATGAGCCGCTTCATGCCCTAGTTACTGCCAATACCATGGAGAATGTGAAGAAAGCTGTGGAGCAGGTGAGGCAGCCAGAAAGGGGGCCTCTTGCTGGGAACCTAGTGGTGGTCCCAGCGCTTTACGTAACTGTGCCCGTTGCATCTCCACTAGATAAGAAACATCCTGAAGCAGGGTATCGAGACCCCTGAGGACCAGAATGATCTACGGAAGATGCAGCTTCGGGAGTTGGCTCGCCTGAATGGGACCCTTCGGGAAGATGATAACAGGTGTGTATGGTTGGTTTGGAGTAGACAGAGTGAAAGCCTGAAGAGCCTGTGGAATTAGGAAGCTTGGCCATAGCCCTTGAGGTGACTTTTTCCCCCCCTCTTCCTTGACAGAATTTTAAGACCCTGGCAGAGCTCAGAGACACGCAGCATTACCAACACCACAGTGTGTACCAAGTGTGGAGGGGCTGGACACATTGCTTCTGATTGCAAATTCCAAAGGTGAGGGCCTGGGGTTGTGGCTTCTTTGTAGCCTGTGGTGGTCAAGACATTTCTCGAGCATGGCGGTTGGTTGCTGTTAACATTTGGACCTGAGAGCAGCTTGCTCTCTGTGAGTGTGGTCTGTAGTAGCGGGATGTTAAAGCCGACGGTGACTAGAAGCAGCTTGTGCAAACACCTGTATTTTGTGGCTCATGTTGGGTTCAGGAAAACTAGAAATTTCCATCCTGAGTATAAATGGGTCCATTGTGGCTCGTATTAACTATCTTTTGCTGCTTAGGATTGGTTTTAGAAGCCATCTGAATTTTTGACCATTTTTGAACCAGCCCTTGATAGCAACATTTTTCTGCCTTTTTCTCTCGGAAAACCTGGCAGGTGTGTTAGTCTTGGATAGACTTTTCTGCCCTCAAACTGGGAATGTAGGGTTTGATGAAGTTTTTTCTTTGGAAGAGCCTGTGCTTTCCTGGCTCGCGTGGCTGGCTGGGTGCTCTCAGTCTTCTCTGTTGTGGCGGAAATCCACATGGTCTCCCAGATGCAGAGCTGGGCATAGAACTGAGGACTTACTATTTTGAGGAACAGTTAAAAAGGATGATTGAATTCCTCAAAACTCCTTGTCAGTTCTTCAGGAGAGAACTTTCCTCCTTAATAGTGAGGTTTTATTTCTCTTCTCTCTCTTTCTCTGTGTCCCCTATCCCACCTTCAGGCCTGGTGACCCCCAGTCAGCTCAGGATAAAGCACGGATGGATAAAGAGTATTTGTCCCTCATGGCTGAACTGGGCGAAGCGCCTGTGCCAGCATCTGTGGGCTCCTCCTCTGGGCCCGCCACCACGCCCCTGGCCAGTGCACCTCGGCCTGCTGCTCCTGCCAACAACCCGCCTCCTCCGGTGAGTTTCCAGGCTGGTTCTTAGGGTCTGGCCTCCTCCATTCTCTTCCACAGAGATTGGGGGCTGTTGCCAGGTGCTTTGGGAAGAGCACACTGACAGACATGGCTGGCAACATTGTTCTTCCGGGTGTCAGGATGTTCGGGGATCTTTCACTTTAGGAAGATCCTGTCCTTGCGTGTTTCCTGGTCCTCTTGGCACAGCCGGAAGGGCAGTGTTGCCACCAGGGGGAGCAGGCCGGGACGTCGGCGGGAAATGCTCTCACATAGTCTCTCATGTCCACCACCCAGAGCCGCCCACCCTGGATGAATTCCGGTCCTTCAGAAAGTCGGCCCTACCATGGCATGCACGGAGGTGGTCCTGGTGGGCCTGGAGGTGGCCCCCACAGCTTCCCACACCCGTTACCCAGCCTGACAGGTGGGCACGGTGGACATCCCATGCAGCACAATCCTAATGGACCCCCACCCCCTTGGATGCAGCCGCCTCCGCCACCGATGAACCAGGGCCCCCACCCACCTGGGCATCATGGCCCTCCTCCAATGGGTAAGTAAGTGTCAGACCAGAAACCTTGGGGCTTTGGGATAAGCAAGGGTGATACCTTGTTGCTATTGACCGGAAGCAGCTCCCACAGTGGCTGGATATTGCACCAGGTCTCTTGCAAGGCTGGGGCTCCAGAAGGAGCAAGACTTCATCGTGATTTAGGAAGTGTTTTCTGTGTGGGGGGGGGGAGACACAGGCCTTCCTCTTAAAGGCAGGGTTCTAGAACCGTTCATACGAGGGTATTGTATGGTTGCAAGCTGTGTGATCCGAATAAGCTGTCGGTGGGGGTATCTCTCCTGGCCGGTTCAAATGTCCTGCTAAGTCCCTGCTCTTTCCTTCCATCAAGATCAGTACCTGGGAAGTACGCCTGTGGGCTCTGGGGTCTATCGCCTGCATCAAGGAAAAGGTAATGCGGCCCGTCACCTGCTCGCTCTGGGCTGTGCCCTGTGCTTGGGAAAGGGGTCTCTGGCCCGGGTCCCTCCCCCCCCCCCCACCCCCACAGGCCCAAAATAGTGCACTCACTTTGCCCCCATGCCAAGGGGGTACTGGAAGCCCCACTGCTCCCGCCCCCCCCCCCCGCCAGGCCTTACCCTTGCCTCTGCCCACCTGTAGGTATGATGCCGCCGCCGCCTATGGGCATGATGCCGCCGCCGCCGCCGCCTCCCAGTGGGCAGCCCCCGCCCCCTCCCTCTGGTCCTCTTCCTCCATGGCAGCAGCAGCAGCAGCAGCCTCCGCCACCCCCTCCGCCCAGCAGCAGTATGGCTTCCAGTACCCCCTTGCCATGGCAGCAAAGTGAGTGCACTATTTTGGGCCTGTGGGGGTGGGTGGGATGGGAGGTGGGGCTAAGAGGAGCAAGAGCAAGCACCTCCCAGCTCACGGAGGCGGGCAGACACCCAGGGAGGAGCCGCTGCTCTCTGCTCTCTGCTGCGGGTGTAAGCGGGTGTAAGCCGGAAGGGCCTCGTGGCCCCTGGGGGTCTGGGGGAAGAGAGCTGATGTTTGGCGTGGTTGTGTCTGGGGAGTGACTTTGGGGGACCTGGAGGGAACCTGCCATTGTAGGTAGGGCGCCAGAAGTGCAGGCTCTCATCGGCTGGGCTGCGGGAGCTGCCGGTGGCCCCGAGCCTGTGTGGATGGCCTGGGTGGGGAGGGTGCTTGCATGCTGCTGCCGAGAGGGACGTGACTGGGGCCTGAGAGACTGCAGGGATGGGACTGGGCTGCGGGCAGGGGGGTAGCTGTAGCCTTGAGGTCGAATGTGCCGTTCGGTGGTGGCGGCGGATGGGCGGAGGGATGTCAGAGCCGGTTCTTGTGTCTGGTACCTTCTCCTCAGCCCTTCCAGGGGCACTGGTGACAAAGGGCTTACTCTGCTAAGCCCAGAGACTTCGAGGCTGACCCCAGGGTAGTCCTGCCCACCCCTCCACTCCCCATCACCAGGACAGCCCCGCCCGCCCGCCCCCCACCACCGTACCGCATGCCAAGCAAGGAGCAGGCGCCCCTCGCCCCCCCATCCCAAGGCAGCCGCCGCAGAGAGCCGCGGTGTGCCCCCGCGCGTGTGACCTTGGGCTTCTTTACCACCCCAGATACGACGACTACCACCACGAGCGCTGGCACAGGGTCCATCCCGCCATGGCAACAGCAGCAGGCGGCTGCCGCAGCTTCTCCAGGAGCCCCTCAGATGCAAGGCAACCCCACTATGGTGCCCCTGCCCCCCGGGGTCCAGCCGCCTCTGCCGCCCGGGGCCCCTCCCCCTCCGCCGCCTCCGCCGCCTGGTTCCGCCGGCATGATGTATGCCCCGCCCCCTCCTCCTCCGCCTCCCATGGACCCTTCTAACTTTGTCACCATGATGGGCATGGGGGTGGCGGGCATGCCGCCCTTCGGGATGCCTCCAGCTCCCCCACCGCCTCCACCACAGAACTAGACTCGGTTTTTTAAGAAAATATATATTATATAGAGAGAGAATTGGTCTCGTTTAAACACACGCCGAACCTCACCATATGGAGCCAGACATTGGGATGCACGCATGTGATTTGTGTGCACGCATGTGTGTGTGTGCACGCACCGGGCTGGGCCAAGCGACTGAGGACTCGCTTGGGAACGGGCAGGTGGTAGTAGGGGCGCCAGCTTGGGCTCTCCTGGCGCCCCGTAGCATCGAGTGTCTTCTTTGTCTTCTTTCTCTCCTCACCCAACTCCCTTTGCCTCTCCCCAAACCGGGCCGCCAGGATCCCTCCCCGCAGCGGCGATGGCCCGAGCCATGAGAGTGAGGACTTTCCGCGCCCATTGGTGACCCTTCCAGGCAGACAGCCTCAGCAGCGCCCCTGGTGGACAGGATGGTTCGGCAAAGCAGCCTGAGTTATTTTTGTGGATGGAATCGGAACACGCTGGCTCCATATCGTGAAATTTTTATTAATTTTTTTCTTTTTCCTTTGTTGTTTCCTTATCTCTTCCTTTCTTCAGACTCCGTCCAAGGAGATGCTCTTCCCCGATCTTCTGCTGCAATTAGATTCCTTTCCTTTTTCTCCATTCCTTGTTCTTCTCTTCCCAAGGAGAGGAGGGAGCAAATGGTTTTAGGCGCAAGCTTTGGCCATTAATGTCAGTCTATTTGAGGGGGGGAGAGGGTCCTTTGGTTCTAAGATTTTCAAGGTTGCCATGACCACCCCAGAGTTGTTGGTTTGTTTTTTTTGTTTTGTTTTGTTTTGTTGTAGTGTAATATTTTGTCTTTGCCACCTTAGTAGGGTAGTGGGTTAATTTCCAGGTCTGGGGCCGAAACCCATCCTGGCACCCCTGCCAGTGATAGGTGGGGCCACCTAAGCCACTTCAGGCTTGTCTGCCATCCTGGAGAGTCCTTTCTATGCTCCCTGAGCACCTGAGCTGCCTCAGATTCCATTTGTTCTTCTCCTTCCTGAAAGGTTTCCTTCCAAATTTTATTTTAATCCCAAACGTCTGAATGTTTTGCAGTGTCTAGGGGTTCGAGCCCCTTGTTTTTCGTTCTGCTTTTTTCTTCTCTTCCTTCTTTGTGGAGTGATTATGTTGACAAGAATGTATAATGCGCGTTCTCCTCACTGGTTTATCTGCAGAAATTTCTCTGGGCTTTTTTTTCGGTGTTTGATTCAACACTGCGTTAAAGGGGGATGTTCCATTGAATAAAAGAGCAGTGTGGTTTTCTGGGTCTGTTTCTTTATTTTCTTTTCTCATCAAACCTGTACCATAGCAGCAGCCCTAGAGTTCCCTCACCTGCCTGCATTCAACACCTGGCCCCAGCCATCCCGTTCTCTCTGGGGAACCCCTGGGATGTTCGTTAAGGAACCTCCCGCCTGCGTCCCTGTGTGTGGCTTTGCTCGGTGGCAGCCAAGTGTGTGGGTGGTCCCACCATCTCCTCCTTGTTTACTAATTCACAGCTGAGAACCGGGTTCTTCACCACTACCACCCACCCCCATCAGCGCTCTGTCCCCTGGGCCCTGTTGTTCTGAAGGCCTTTTCCTGGGGCGGAGACCCCCCCTCCCAGCTGAGAGACCCCCCCCCCACACACACACCAGCTGAGCTCTGGTTGCGATCTGTCTTTCTGGAAGCTGCCATGGGACTAAGGCTTAGGCCCTGGGCCTAGGGCAGCATCTTCACTAAAGGTCAGGCCAGCTGATCCTGCCCGCCAGGCACAGCAGCTAAAATTAAAACCGCCAAGTGGCTTTTTCTTTTCCTGCTGGTGACTTGCAGCCTATCAGCCCCGCAGTCTTTGGGGATGGGTGGGGTCAAAGAAGAAAGTGCCCTGACTTCTTTGTATGTGCTGCTTGCAGAGGGTCTCAGACTGTTGTGTTCTTTCATGTCTGGGGCAGTGCTGGTTCTGGCACCCAAAAAATGCACACCAGGGTTCCAGGAGGCATGAGGTCCTCACCCAGCGGTT
This sequence comes from Taxidea taxus jeffersonii, assembly GCA_003697995.1. Lineage (NCBI taxonomy): Eukaryota > Metazoa > Chordata > Mammalia > Carnivora > Mustelidae > Taxidea > Taxidea taxus. The sequence continues at coordinate 4,145 of ML107479.1, read as the reverse complement.
GCTGTGCTGCTCCGTTCCTGGTGAGAGCCACACAGCCTGCCCTTCCCCTGGGGAAGGTTTCCTTCCTTTGGGGACGTTAAGGGACAGCAAGCTCCTGCTGCCCCCAGCACCTGGCCAGTGGGGCCCACTCTGGCCTAGGCTGCTTTCCATCTTCAGGTTGGGTCCAACCACTGCTCTATGTCTGGAGCAGAAGCCAGTTGTGTGGGCCGGGTCCGGGATGTCTGTCCTGCTCAGTAGGTTTCCCTAACCAAGCCCGAAACGTCAGTTGACTAGAAGAAGAGAATGATTTTTTCTCTTTGTCCTTAACTGATGGGATGGGGGCAGGGCCTGGGGCCTAGCAACCCTCTTTGACCTTGGCTTCACCTCATTGCTTCCCCCACAAGCTCGGTTTCCCTGGTGGGCTCATTGGGCGGTTAATTAGCTCTTTGAAGCTCTGGAAGAGGCAAAGTGGCGCTATGTGGGTTTTAGAAATAAAATCAATAAATGACTTAACCACAGCCCAGCTATCGCCTCTGTCTCTCTCCCCTGGGGCCAGCTCTATTCCTGTGCTAGCTCCCTCCCTGCCGTCAGCTTTTGTTAAGGTTTTGGAGAGTAACAAAGTGGCTAACTAAGACTCCCAGTCTCAGGCCTTTCTCCAAGCAGCTCCAAGGCCCTGGGATGGAGGAGAGACAGCAGGAAGGCTTGGTCCTCAGAAGTGCCTGGAGCACCTGCCTCTGTGGCCAAGTGGGGGGAGAGGAGAAACTCTTTGCCACCCGCCTTGAGACGCTTCCGGTGGAGGAAGAAACCTTTGCTCAACCATGTCTGTTCCTGTGTCCCCGCAGCACTGGCTCCCTCCCAGGCTTTCTTGGTGAAGGATTATCAGTTGGGAAAGGTCAGCATTAGGGCTCTGGAGAAACCCAGGATTGGTCCGGGAGGGAGGCAGGATTTCTGGTTAGAAACCTAGTCAGCCATGAACAGCCTTGTTACTCTAGTTGATCAAGTGCTTCCAGGGTTCACGATTGATCTGCCCATGCAGCACTGGGGAGTGAGGGGTTGGAGAGGACGTGGGGACACAAGAAGTGGGTCAGTTTGAACCTTCAAGGTCTCATGCTGGGCTGGAACTTGGAAAATAAAAGGAGGGGCCCCAGGGTGGTGTCACCCCTGGAAAAAGCCTGGAAACCGCTTGAGTGGGAGGCACGGACAACAAAGATGGAAGGGACCCACAAAGAAGGTAGTTGGAGAAATCAAAAGTAATTTCTGAGCGCCTGGCTAGCTCAGTCGGTAGAGCATGAGACTCTTGATCTCAGGGTGGTGAGTTCAAGCCTCCACTTGGGCATGGAGCCTGCTTTAAAAAAGGAATTTGTTTCCTAATAGAAACAGGCCAAGTCCCAGCTGAGCAGGTCCCTTGAGCACCTAGGGAGCACAGTGCTGAGGCACAGGAAGGGGGCATCACAGCCAGCCAGCTGGAAGAGAATTGGATTCATTTGGGGAGTAGGATGAGAATTTGGGAATGGTTTTGGAGCAAGTCTTTACTGGCAGGAAAGTAAACTGGTCAGCAACTAGGGGTCTGCAGAGAAGGGCTGTGGGGCCAGGGTGCTGCCACAGCGGGGGTGTGGGGCGACAGCACAGGTAACCAGCCCCTTCTGGGGAGCACTGTGCATAAGCAGCCTCTGAGCCTGGCTCGGAGCAGCCTCTTGAGAGCAGGTCCAGGCCCAGCAGCCCCAGATGCTAGCCAAGGCCAGAGACCAGCTTCTTGGAGGGTGGGTGACCCTGCAGAGGCACAGCCCTGGTGGGGAGCCCTGGGGATGGGAGCTTGGGAGAGACGAGGGAGCCACCAGGCACTCTACTGAAATAGAACGTACGAAAGACCAAAAGGAGAAACTGGAAAATACCGAGAAATTTCAAGTTTTCTATATTCCCACTACATCTGTGTAGGCACACTTGGGTGTTTTCCTGATCTTTTTTCTCACTTTGAAGCATGGCAGCTATGGGAGATGAACACCGTAATGCCGTCTGGGGGCAGGGGAGAGCAGTGGCCCCCATTAAGATTGTCCCTCCAGGGCTGGGTCTGCTGTGGCTCAGAATGTCCTTCAAGACAGCTTGGCCTTCCCGGAAACCAGGCTCTTGGTAGCACCCTGCAGCTGTCCAGGTCTCTGACCTGCTTCCTTGGTCCTCAGACCAGAACACCCAGTCCCTCTCCACCAGCCCACTGTCCAGGGAGGCCCAGGCAGGCCCAGGCATCCAATGAAATAGCACAAAGCCCTGGGCCCCTTTTGCTCAAAGAACAAAGCAGGAACCAGTCGCCTCCACAAGAGTAGGAGGCAGCCGCTGGAAGAGGCAGGAATTTATATTCTCATTTGAGAGTATAAATTGGATGAAGGCATTCGCGGCTCAGAAAAGTAAAGCAACCTGCTTGAGGTCACACAGCAAATCGGTGCTGGGGCTGGGGCATGAGCAGTGGACTGGGGACAGTCCCATAGCTGCCCAGCCATGAAGACCAGTGGGTGGTGGTGTCAAGTCCCGGGTGCAGAGGCTCCCATTTTACAGGTGAGGTCACAGCTATGAATCCTGACCCATATGTGGCCCCGGGTGGGAGGAACGAGCGGGAGGGAGGTCTCCAGTGACCTGGCAGCTGCATCACAGGGAGACCTCATACACTAGCCGTTATCACTAGTGGGTGGGGGATGCTTGGGTATTCTGCCACTGCGGGCCCAGGACTACAGTTCCCACAGGCCCCTGCTCCAGCCTGGCAGCCCCTAGCCAAAGCTGGCCTGTAATCTGACTACCAACCCTCTCAAAAGGTCACTACAGAGCTCCTTGAAGGACAGCAACAGGGGCAACTCTGGGAGGCTCAACTTTGGTGGGGGTGGGGGGGACCAGGAGCCCTGCCCCAGGCGACCTCCTCCATACCACTCCCCAGAACCCAGTGTCCTGGTCCCCCTTCTCTCAGGTGCCTGGTGTTATTTGCTGGCTACTCTTCTGTTCAGCCGACCCTCAGCTCCTGGCCCTTAAGCCTGCATGGGGGTGTCGTGGTTCCCAGTGCCACTGCAGAGAACCTCCCCGCCTAGGGCGCAGACCTCCCCCCTTCCCTGGGGAGGGCCACCGTGGAAGCTTGGCCAGAGATCTTCCGGATTGGAGCTGGCAGTCTTTGGGCAAACGTCTAAAGCTCCGAGGATGGCTTAGCCTCCTGCTGCCTGTTCCCCCGATAGCCCTCCTTGGCTTCTCCAGGAGCCCTGAACGAGGCCGCAACCTGGCCTCACTCTTCCTCCACAACCCGAGGAAAGACCCAGATCAAGGCAACCTCTTGGCCAAAGGCACGGCCCCCAAGCTCCAGGGAAGCCTCAGGCCTCTCAGGCGTGACTGAGGCATCTGCACCTTGTCTCTGGCCCGGCAAGAGGCTGAGGTGGGGCACAGCAGACCCCAGTGTGCGAGGCCTGCAGGAAGTGGGTCAGCACAGGGCTGTGAATGAGCCAGGCTGGGCCCGCTCTCCTGGCCCCTTTCCCTTCTCCCCCCTCCCCCTTGCCCCCAAAATAGCTCCCTGAGCAGCCAGGCCAAGACCCTCCCATCACAGGGGGAGGCGGGGCGGGCCTCCGGGAGCCAGGCTTATAAAACCCCAGGCAGCCGGGGGATCTCCACCCCCTGGCTGGAGGCACTGCCGAGGCCGCTAGTCCACCCGTCAGTCCGGCCCGCCCTCCCGCAGCCATGTCCCGGCCCCTGTCCGACCAGGACAAGAGGAAGCAAATCAGCGTGCGTGGCCTGGCCGGCGTGGAGAATGTCACCGAGCTCAAGAAGAACTTCAACCGGCACCTGCATTTCACACTCGTGAAGGACCGCAATGTGGCCACCCCCAGGGACTACTACTTTGCGCTGGCCCACACCGTGCGCGACCACCTCGTGGGCCGCTGGATCCGCACGCAGCAGCACTACTACGAGAAGGACCCCAAGGTGCTGCTTGGGGCACCTAGGGTGGGGAATGGGCTGTGGGGGGAGCCTGGAGATCTTGGCGAAGCAATGGCCCTCTGTGGGGTCAAGGGTTTCTGTGGTGAAATAAAGGGGCCTTCCAGGTTGCTGACATTGGGGGAGCAGGAGCGCCAAGGGGAGCTGGGGCTGGGACAACCAGGGCCAAGAAACCTGGGTGGGGGGTGGTGGGGACAAGTTGGGGGGGG
>ML107478.1:0-44879 GCA_003697995.1 Taxidea taxus jeffersonii | reverse complement strand
TGAACTCGGTGGAGAGCTGAGCCCGCTGCACAGTCCCAGCGCGGGTCCCCTCCGGCGGCGCGGCCCCGACCCGCGCGGCCCGAGATGGGCGCGGAAGGCGCCCCCAGAAGGCGGGCGCGGCCCGGAGTGTTTACCGTCCGCGTCGGCCCGGGGGAGCCGCTCCCTCGCGCCCGCAGCACTTGTTCGCGGAGCCCGGCAACAGGAGGGACCCTCCAAGGGGCCGCGGCTCCCGGCGCGGGGGAAGCCGTCTTCGCCCGAGGGCCGCAGCCGCGCCCCCCACGCCGCGAGCGGCGGCGATCCCGAAGGCGGGGGGCGGGAGCTGGGAGGCGCGCCGCGGCCGCGGAGCAGACAATGAGCGAGGGGGCGACGCGGGGGGAGGAGAGGGCCGGGGGGCGCCCCCCACCGCCGCCCCTTCATCCCCGCCCGCCCCCTCCTCGCCCCGCAGCCCCGCCCCCCTCCCGGCGCTGGTCCCGGCCGCGGCCCGGAGGAGCGGCCGCAGGAGGAGGGGCCCGCGCGCCTCGCCCGCGACCCTCCCCAAATCACACAACTTCCCCCAACTCCGCCAACTAAGTTGCGCTCTCACCGTGCGCCGCCCGGGGCTCCCCCGCGGGCCCAGCCGGAGCAGCTCCGCACCGTCGCCACCGAGAAGGACAATAGGCAGCCGCTCACCCGGCGGCGGCGACGGCTTGAGGCAGCGGCGGCCGAGGCAACGAGCGGGCACGGCGGTCTCAGCGGAGCCCAAAAGCTTCACCGCGGCTGCTCCGGCTCCGCGCTGGCCCTGCACACAGCCCAACCCGCCGCGCATGCGCCACAAGCCGCTCGGGCACGGGCGGGGCACCTGGGGAGGGCGGTAACGCCTACGAGCCCTCCCGTGAGTAAGCGCGGAGACAGGGGCCGCGAACTGGGATTGCACTGCAGAGCTGCCCATCAAGTTCCGGGAGGCCAATAGGAAGGCATCTGGGCGGTGCGTTCAGGTTGCTAAGGAAGGCTGAGGTTGCCTGCGGCCGCTGTGCCGCGGCCAAGTGATCGGAGTGGGGTGGCTGGCCGAGGCGTCGCTGGAAAATGCCCACCCACCCTCTCCTCTCCGCCCTGTCTCCGGAAACCGCCCTGCCTCTGTATGCCGATGCTTACCTGACTGTAGCAGTTATCACACACGTACTGAAGTGATTTACCCTTCTACTGCCTTCCACTTGCAATCGGAAAGTGGGGTTTAGTCTTCTGTGAGTCGTTGTTGGGTATCCAACAAGTGTTTTAGGTGGACGTATCATTGGATGCAAGGATGGCTCTATGGCGGCATCAACATTTTGACAGGGCATTCCGTGAACTTTTGGCTACTCGATCACAATCTTCCAGTTGCAAAGGACCTCAGAAATCATCTGGTGGCTTCTGAGAAAGGAAAGGTGGTCCACTGGGTCAATGAAACTTCTTCATTTTCATACGTGTGTGTCTGTGTGTGTGCTTCAGTGTGTATTTCACTGTGTACTAGGAGGAAAAATGCCTGTCACAACAGACCATTATCTCATTGATGTTATCTCTTAGATCAAAGAGAAAGCTATTTAACAATGAATCTAATTAAAGGAAAATATTAAGTAAGAAATGACACTTTATATTCAGTTGAAGAACGTGCAAATTGGTAGTGATTGAAGTAAAAACAGTGGTTACCTAGGAGTAGAAGGATTATTGGCTGAGAAGGAGCAGGAGGGGTGTTGGAAGTGTTCTGTATTTTGATCTAGATGGTGGATAACAAAGTTAAAAACATATGAAAATTCACCCAGCTGTACACTTAAGATTAAGTACACTTTGCACAGTTTACACATATATTTTTTGTGTTCGTTTAAAAAATACTGGTATAGAATATGGCAAAAGAAAGGAAGGGAGGGAGGGAGAAAGAGAGAGAGGAAGGAAGGAAGGAAAGAAGGAAGGAAGGAAGAAAGGGAGGGAGGGAGAGGGAGTAAACATGACTCTTTGAAAACCCTAATCCAGGCAAGCTCACCATCGCTACTGAATACCTGAGAGAGGGGTATTGTGAATACTTACTGTGTGTATCAGTCACTTCCCTTGTGGGGATCCTTTAAATAGAACTGCTCCTAGCCTTGAGCTGCAATTTGCTTCCCTGAAAGTGGACCTGGTTCTCACATATATTTTCCTAGTTCACCCTTATAGAATGAAAAACCAAGGCCAAACGTCCCCAGTGCTTCACGTGAAATTATTTTCCAACCATCCCATCATGCTGCCCACCCTCCTGGACACTCACTCTAATCCGTCCTTGCCAAAATTTGAAAGAGGGTGTGGAGAAAGGAGTCTCCTAGATCCTAGCCCTGACTCTGCCACAAAGGAGCCTACCATGAACAGGCCATTTCTCAGAAAACTCAGTCTCCTGTAAAGCAAGGGAGCTAACCCAGAAAATCACTTCAAGTGTCATATGTGATAAACCCAGGGTCTTCTCCTAGAGCCTGGCTGCTCTGTTACAAAGGCAAGAGCAAATAAATGTTACCATGTCATCTTTCTAGTGACTGCCGACATCATGATGCCCTGCTCCCTGCCTCAGCAGGATTTACACCTTCCCAGCGGGCTGCACGCTGCATTCAGGGGTCGGGAGCCCAGCACTTCAAAATTTACTGTGCTACCAACCACCTGCGCAATGTTGTTAAATGTGGATTCTGACTCAGTAGGTCTGAGGTGGGATCTGGAATTCTGCCTATCTAACAAGCTCCTAGGTGACGCTGATGCTGCTGGTCTGGGACCCTACTGTGAGAAGCAAGGGTCTTCTCTAAATTTTCCAGACCGCTGAGCTCTGCATCTTCTTTGGGAAGCCCGAAGGAAACATCCTTGGTACCCTATCTACAATAACCCATTCTCCACTAGTTCCTCTCATTCATATGACTCAGAGTGTTCCATAGCATGTATCCCAGTCTGAAAATAGTTTATTTGCGTGTGTTTATTTTTCTCCCCCCATTATAATGTAAGCTCCCCGGAGTCTGTTTGTTTGCCCGCCTCCCCTTTGCATCTATCATAGTGCCTGTGGGAACAGGAAGAACTCAAAAGATCTGCATGAGTGAATTAGTACTGACCAAGCTATTGTGAGGGGTCCTCAAACCGAGTGTCCCCAATACTAAAGATTAGTTCTCCCAAAGTACCCGGAATATCTCCATCCAGTGTGCCCCATTTCATCAGAAATTGATGTAGTGTTTAGGGATTTCCTCACTTTCCTTGAGTAACTTTATAAGCCAAAGAAGATGCCAGAGCCTTACAGAGCACTGGAAGGATTCTATATCTCTGTATTATCTGTCCAGTTGACTTACGTCTTTTCTTAACTTTAAAAATTAAACTGCCAGTTGTTTTACCAGAAAAAAATACATTTCTTTAGGAACAGCACAGAACTGCAATTTAGAGCACACACGCCACAAGAGAACCACGGGCAAGTTGCACGATGAAGGAGGGGATCTCTTTTGTAGAGAAAAGGAGGGAGCGGGGAAGGCTATTATAAACAAGAAGTCCCATGGAGTAAACTGAGGGTTCAAAGTATCGTTGCTTTTCATTGGCTGACTTGTGACAGCCTCTCATTGGCTGAGCTGTTGCCAGGAGAGGAGGAAACCCTTCCTCCTCCCTCTGGGTAGTAAAGTGTGCCCCTGTCTGTGCAAGGGTCTGGCTCTTCCTGTTGCAGCTGCAAATAACAAGGAGAGGTAGGGCCTAAGGGCTCCCCCTGCTCCCCCCCTTGACTCCGTTCTAAGTGATGTTTCCTTTTATTAATTTTCACACTCTCTGATGGGTTTATACAGGTTCTAATATCTAAAACTATAACAAGGATAAATTCCATTTTACAGAGAGTCCCTGGTAATGCCACAGCGAGGGAAAAACTAAATTAACCCAGTCATAAAAACATGAATTTCTCTTGAGACTATGGTTTCTAAAATGTCCGCTTGTGTAAAAAAAGAAAGCACTAGAACAGATTTTTCTCATGGCTCTTCTTTCATAGAGAAGGACATTTTAGTATTTTTGTGATATAAATAGTACCCTAATGTTGCTTTGAGGTAATGACCACTTTTGGCCCCTTGGGTGGGGTGAAACCCACAACCCCAATTCCATGGCTTCAACTTGTGATCAGACCTGAACCAGTCAATGCATTATAATCACAGGCAACACGTATTAGTTCAGATTGGGTACTTAACCCCAAACACACCAATGAAGGACAATAGGAGTAAAGTCTACCCCCTCTTTGAACTGCCGGGGTAGCTGATTTCATTTTTCTCAAGTGGTACTTGGAAGGATATGCTTGTCAGCCATCTTGTTGCCATGAGGAAAGAATCTCTTCCATGGAGCCAGCACGGTGGAAAGGTAGAGAAATGAAGAAAAACAATGTCTAGGTGACGTTGATTGAACTGCTGAATCTAGCAATATCTGAAGCTAGAACAACACATAGACTTTTCTATCCTGTAAACCAAGAAAGCCAGCCAGAGTGGAAGTTTCTGTCACCTGCATCCACAAGAGTTGTAGGTACCACAACACCCTTGAGCTAATGATCACCGGTCCACTCCCTGACTGGTTTCTCAATTCAATTAGCGAGTAGATTAGCTATTGGAAAGTTTGTTGTGTGTCATGCCTCAGGCTCGGTCCTGGGATTAGAGATGAAGAACATGGTTCTTGCCTTTAAGGAGCTCGAAGCCAAATGAGGAAAAGGGGCACAAACCAGCAATGAATCAGAAATGTAAGAGCCCTCAGAGAAGCAAATTCAGGGTCCTGGGGGCACAGAGAGAAGAACTTCTGCTTATGGAGTGAAAGTTCAAGGGAGCCACTGAGAGAATGCAATGGTAAAGCCCCGTCTTGGAGGACAATCAGCTGGGTAATGAATGGGAGGGTAGTATGGGAGGCTGGGGTGTGTGTGCACAGGTAGCAGACGACATTCTCAGAAAAGGAAGAGTGAATTCAAAGACATGGAGGTATCAGAAATACAGCACACAAAGGAAACCGGAGAGGGAAGGAGCAGAAGGTAAAGCTGAAGGAAGTTAGCCAAAGCCAGCTTATGAAGGAGTATGTCCTCTATTCTGAAAGGACAAGAGGAATCTTCAAAGATTTTAAGTAACAAAACAATGATAAGAACAGATTTTCATTTTAGAAAGTCACCCTAAGCACCTAGTGCTTAGACTTAATGTAAGTGGGGCCTAAAGGTGAGGATGGGGACAGGGAAATCTCTGAGAGAAATCTGGCTCCAAGTAAGAGGTTTTACAGTCCAGAACTAAGTGTTCACTTCCTGGTGGGGAGAGGGAAGCTTCCTCTCTCAGTGTCAAGCCCAACACTGTCTAACGTATGGTGAACCATGTATGTGATTTAAAATTTTCTAGGAACCACATTTAAAAAGTAAAACAGACAGATGAAATGAATTTTAATGATATTTTATTCAACCAAATACATCACAAGTATTATCATTTTAATGTGTGATCCATTAAATGTTATCAATGAGGTATTTTATATTCTTTTTTATTGTGCTAAGTCTTCAAAATAATCCAGTGTGTATGTGACACTTACAGCACACCTCAGTTCAGACTTGCCACATTTCAAATGCTCGAAAGCCACGCATGTGGCTGCTGGGCTATGGTACCAGACAGTGTGAGTCAGGTTGATTAATTCACGTATAGAGTCTCCATTTGGGAATATGTTCTAAACCACAACATGTGGCTGGGGCCATAACTCCCCCCACTGTAACTCTTTCCCTTGTATTACCTCATTTATTTTGCACAGTGCTGGGCTAGCACTATTATCCCCCTTCTAGAAGTCACCCGGGCTTAAAGAGACTAAGTAATTTGCCCCAAATCACATAGTTCTGGATCGGCAGAGCTTATCTTCCAGGGGTTGAAACCTGAGAAAAAGTTACTAAATCCAATTTAGAATGGCACACTGGGGTTCTGTCACCTGCCCCACCTCCCATCTCCATTTAGAATTGTAAGGTCTCAGCCTATCAACAGAGCGGGTGCTTAGGAAAGAGCTGTTTAAGCAACCGATCCCTTGTTCAGAATATATGCCTATCACACAGTTCAGAAATTCTGCAGGTAGGAACTAAACAACATTAAAAAATAGAACACTTACATGTTGAATTACAGATAAATGCATAGCAAATGGCATTTATCATTATGATTATTGCCACGTTAGACAATATTAACATTTTTAGGGACCTTGATGTGCATTCATTGCAAATAGTCCTCTAGAAAGATTTTTGCTGGTTTACATCCCAGCTCTTAGGGTGTAGAGTGCCTCACCTCTCTGACTTAAGTTCTTCTTGTATTAGGAAGACCAGGGCTTCAAGTGCCTGCCTGGCTCAGTGGGTAGGAACATGTGGCTCTTGCTCTCAGGGTCATGAGTTCAAGCCCCATGTTAGGTATAGAAATTATTTAAATAAATAAATGGGAAGGAAAGAAGGAAGGAAGGAAGGAAGGCAGCCCAGAGCTTTAGATGCAGCCAGGAGCAGGTTTAAATTCTGGGTTTAAATCAAATTATTTGTGAAGTGATCGCTCCTACCCATTAGCCACATGATGAGAAATTCATAGGACAACATTTGCATAACCCTTATCACTTTGCCTGGCACAGAGTGCCCAGCCAACTTTAAATCCCTTCTCTACTTCTCCCTCTATGGACAATGACACTCCAGGGGTAGATTCGATGATGCAAAAAAAAGTGCTGTTAGAGAAATTCAGGGAAACCTATTATGATTGAAAATTTCCAGCAAAAAGTGCATATTGTCATGCATTGACCTCTCCAGTATGTGGCAGCCACATAGTCTGCCCCAAAGAGTTTCCCAGCCTTTACTTAATATACGCCAGATGCCCTGCTAAGTGATAGAACAATTTAATTTCTGAAACCTTGCTTTTCTCCATAATGACCCTTCCAATAATAGATTTGCTTGAAGGCTGCTCATGGGTTCAAGTTAAGCTTCTATAAAGTCATTACATTTCCAATGGGAGGAAAGTTAAGGGCTGTCAGATTGATGCAAGGGACAGAGTCACTAAAGTCTCAGGATTATGGGACCACCCTGGCCTCAAAAGAAGTTATGGCCATATTTCTCAGTCTGGAGTCAAGGATATTTAATTTTAGGGATATAATAAGGTTCAGAGACTCCCTCCCCATCACTGGAAAGGAAAGCCAGAGGCACTTTTCGGGGTAACATTATTTTGATTTGGTTAGAGTTGGTTTGGTGTTTCCTTTGAACATGGTTTCCAGTTTGGGGAAGGTGGAGACTGTTATTCTGATTCCAGAGAGATTTATGGGCTGGCTCAAGAACCACACATTTCATCCTATTGCTTTTCTCTTTATGCTCAGCCTTTTCCAGTTTATTCAGCTGCTCTCATAATTATCCCCAATTATTTATAATGGTAGGCTTTTGAAGCTGGCGTTAGAGAAACATCATGTTTTTTGAGCCCTTAAACAGCATTTAATAGAAATGGAGGCCAGCAAATCATGTGAAGCCCAAACTTGAGTTTGCTTGGGCAGATTTTTTTTAAAATTTTGTTTTCATCTTCAATACACTATCATCCCCACAAATTACATGGAGTTTGCTATATATTTTTAAAGATTTTATTTATTTATTTATTTGACAGAGATCACAAGCAGGCAGAGAGGCAGGCAGAGAGAGAGCAGGAAGCAGGTTCCCCGCTGAGCACAGAGCCCAACGTGGGGCTCGATCCCAGGACCCTGAGATCATGACCTGAGCCGAAGGCAGAGGCTTTAACCCACTGAGCCACCCAGGTGCCCCGGAGCTTGCAATATTAAAAGAGAAATTCATTTGCACACAACTGTTACCAATAACTACAGTTTCAGTGCAGGGTCAACCAGCTTTCTTTTTTTTTAATAGAACAAATATACCATTTGTACTTTCTCATGATTTTAGGTCTTATGGTATATAGATTCCCAGATACCAAAGTACTTCAGGAAAGAGCTGGGCAATTTGCTTATGATTGAGTTAGACCCTTATTTTCTTCCCTGCTTCTTGTTATCCAATGTATAGTTCCTATTCAAACTTCACCAGTTGTCCCCATAAGACACGTTGTCTTTACAGAAGTGCTGATATGTTTCCCCTGAGGATCTGATGAAGGCTCATGCTTTGCATTTATTAATAATGACTTGTTACACTCCTTTAATTTAGAAAGTTTTCCCACCCCACCCCCCCTTTTTTTTTGGCTTTTACTTTTTGTCTTTGATGACCTTGACTTATTTGACCTTATTTAGGTCAATTGTTTTTTAATTTATTGCAAATGTGAATTTTATTTTATTGGCCCCTCCTTGGTAGAAGCAGGTTAAATTTTTTTTTTTTTTGCAAGAATACTATCTAACTGATGTTATATCCTTATTGCATCACATCACAAGTGTCTGTTTGGCTCATATTAAACCAATTTCTTTTAAAATGCTACCCTTCTTGAAGGGTGCCTATCTGGCTTAGTTGGAAGAGCATTCGACTCTTGATCTCAGGGTTGTGAGCTCGAGCCCCATGTTGGGTGTAGAGATTAGGTAAAAAAATAATAAAGTGCTACCCTTGGAAACATTAGTTTCTGGAACTATTCCTTAGAAAAAGACATGGCTTAAGAGAATATTAAAAAATACATTATATTCTATATCCCTGTGCTTTTGAGGATTCCCTGAGCATACATCCAGTATATTCTAAGACTCTGAAAAGTCCTGCATTTAAAAAACTGCTTAGCTTTGTTTAATTCTATATTTAGCAAACTTATTTGATTATGAAACCGATTTTTCTTAGAAAATACACTGATATCTTGTATCATGCTAAAGACTCATTTTGAGAAACAGTACCTGAATCCATTCTGTTCAGCCTCCAGAAAGAATAGTACAGGTGTAGTTGATTCTGAAACATCATTTACTATCTATGCATTGTTATGGATGGAATGTTTTTGCCCCCTAAAGCCCATATGTTGAAGCCCCAAGTCCCAGTGTGATGATACAAGGAGGTGGGCCTTTGGGAGGTAATTGTGTTTAGATGGGGTCATGAGGATGGAGCCCTCCTTTCTCTGCTATGTGAGGATACAGTGAAAAGTGATCATTTGCTAGCCAGGAAGAGGACCCTCACAAAGAACCAAATCTTCTAGCACCTTGATCTTGGACTTTCAGGCCTCCAGAAGTGCAAAAATGAATGTCTGTTGTTTAAGCCACCCGGTCAGCAGGGTTTTGTTACAGCAGCCTGAGCTGACTAATACACCCACACTGTCAACATTTCAGAGTCAAGAGAGGAAAACAGATGCTTCAGGAATCTTATCTCCAGGCTCATGCGATCACTCTTGTGAGATTTCAACCTGCGTTCCCGCCGGCCACAAGCACCCTTCACCTGGAGAGTCTGCTGAACCACGGAACTTGGTTGCAAAAGGGAGATCTGCTCTCCCTCCTTTGCTCCAATTCCTGCTCTCCCACGGGCTCAGTCCTACCCAGTCACTTCCAACAGCCTGTTCTGCTTTTTCTTTGTTCTGCCGCAATCGCTTTTACCAACCACAACCAGCCTTTCCTTTCCTGCTCTTCTTGTATTCATTTGACCAACTTTTGATGGAGGAACCACAATCACCCCCCCCTACCCCATATCAGCTTCCCTGCTTCTAAAACTTCCCAACCAGTCCATATTTCCCTCTGCTACAGAATGATTGTCCTCAAGTACAGCCCTACCTGTCCCTTCCCTATTCAAAAAACTCCAGTGGCTCCCCACTGCTCCCCAAATACTACTAAACACCGTAGCAGGGAATCCAAAAGTAGTTGAGTTACATTGTCCATGTGCGCAAAAAACGACATTAAACTTCTTCTCTTCCTAAACCCAAATCCATGCACAAAGCCTCTAACTTCCCGCATGTTAAACAAGTAGGGCTTCCACTTCCAAGAACATCGGATCCGAGTGCCTGCTCTTCTGCTTGCCACTTTTCCCAGGAAGCCTTTCACTGTCTAATCCTCCTGCTTAGTATCATTTATGTGTTTTGGTCATTTCTGGAATTTTATTTTATCACTGATGCCCTCTGTTTTACATCTTTAGTCCTTATTCTCTGCTCGAGCTTGCCCAAGTTTTTCGTATCCTCAAAATAAATAAATAGAGCTGATGACCCAGATACACACAAAAGACATTGGGACATCTCTGATCTGACCTTCACCGTCATGCTTTTGAGCCTCGAAGTCATTGATTCCACTTCCCCACCCTTTGCCCTCAGCTTCATTTAGGTAAAATGTGCATGCAATAGCTACATCCATTTAAAAAAATTTTTTTTTGATTTATTTATTTATTTGAGAGACAGTGAGAGAGAGCATGAGAGGCTAGAAGGTCAGAGGGAGAAGCAGACTCCCCGTGGAGCTGGGAGCCTGATGTGGGACTCGATTCCGGGACTCCGGGATCATGACCTGAGCCGAAGGCAGCTGCTTAACCAACTGAGCCACCCAGGCGCCCATCTACATCCATTTTAAAGTGCACAATCCGATGAGTGAAAGAGAATATAGATGAAGCCCTTTAGAACATTACCCGGATCCAGGAAGAATGTGACAAATGTCGTCTCTTATTGCTTTGACCACGTAAATGACTGCCAGGTCTTTATCAAAAGCTCAAGGCACCTTACCTAGTATATCAGGCGCTAATTCTCCTTTATGGACTGCCCGGTCGACTCCCAACATATATGTCCAAAAACAGTATCTTTGTATTCATTAAGACTTTTTTGGTTCACTAGCTTAAGAAAGAAAAAAACAAAACAAAACAAAAAAAAAAAGGAAAATTTAAGTCTGGAGATAGATTTCTGGCAAATGACCCAATGGTACTGTTAGGAATCTGTCTCTCTCCACCACCTTCTTTGTCTCTCGCCATCTCCCTCTCTTGGTTCTGCTATCCTCTGTCTTGGTTTCTTTCTCTGAAAGCTCTTCCATCATAGTGACAATATAACCACGAGAAGCTCTGGACCCCTGTTCTATCAGCTTTGTGTCTCAGTAAAATGAGAGTTTTTGTATCCCACTACTTTCATCAAATGTCTCAGAGCTGTCTTTCATTGGCCAGACTTTGATCACATGTCCATCCCTGAATCAACAGTGGTGACACCATGGCACCACAGGGAGGTCGTCAAAGAAGACTTAGCTCCCCATAATCCTCATAATCTTCCTATTTTTGATGATTTCTCAACTGACAAATCACTGTGCAAACACAGCTTAAAATTCCACCATCCCCCCAGTATATTAGCATTCATAAGAAATACTATGGGGGGGCGCCTGGGTGGCTCAGTGGGTTAAAGCCTCTGCCTTCGGCTCAGGTCGTGATCCCGGGGTCCTGGGATTGAGCCCCACATCGGGCTCTCTGCCTGCTTCCCCCTCTCTCTCTGTCCTCTGCCTGCCTCTCTGCCTACTTGTGATCTCTGTCTGTCAAATAAAAAAAAAAAAAAGAAATACTATGGAAATTTATGGACTCAGCCCTCATTGTCTGGGAGATGAATTGTTCTGATTAGTTAGACCTGGGCGGTGTGTCCTCCCACCAAACCAAAGGTAGTGCTGGTTACACCTGAGCCGCATGAGTGGAGACTGTGGGAAGGCATGTGTGTTGAGAGGAAAACTGAAATAAAGTGGTCAGAAGCAGGTGGGAAGCAGATTTTGCTGGGAAGACAAAATCAACAGATGCCTATCTTAATCACCTTCCTTCCCAAATCCATTCTTTTTTTTTTTTTTTAAGATTTTTTTTAAAATTTATTTATTTGTCAGATAGACAGCGCAGGAGCGAGCACAGGCAGACAGAGAGGCAGGCAGAGGCAGAGGGAGAAGCAGGCTTCCTGCAGAGCAAGGAGCCCGATGTGGGACTCGATCCCAGGACGCTGGGATCATGACCTGAGCCGAAGGCAGCCGCTTAACCAACTGAGCCACCCAGGCGTCCCCCAAATCCATTCTTTTTCCCATGTTCCATCCTTCATTAAAGGTGACCATTTGGGCTGAAATCTGCAAGTCACCTCTAGCACCTCCCTCTGCCCTGCCCTAAACATCCAGACTCATGTCAAATTCTTCTGACTCTCTAGATTCACATGCCCAGAACATGTCCTCTGGTTTCTACTTTCTTGTTGCTGTTGATGTGGTCCTCTCTACACCTAATCCCCTCCCACTGCCTCTCCGCAGGCTAATTCCACAAGGCTGAAAAGCCAGCTCAAGCACACCACCTCTGTGAAGCTCCCAGTCTGGAAAGAGTCAGATTAGTCACCACCTCACAGAGAGGTAGTTCTGGGTCTCACTTCTTTTTGGAAGCTGCTTTCACAAATGTGTCAACCTACCTCTGATCCAAGACCTTTGGAGCTTAGGAAGCCGTGGAAACAGGTAAGGCCTGAACGCTAGCCTTCACTCCCTTCCCCTCTCTGTCCTCTAGCTACCCATCCTCTTCCCTTTGCACAAAGCAAGTACCAAATGCCAAATGCCAAAACTGCCTACACATAGAAACCCCTTCATCCAGAACTGGGCCATAGAGAATGTTTTTAAAACATCACATCTTTGCCCCAATTTGTGAAACTTCATTGAAGTTTATGAAGTAACTATTTGATTTTGTTTTCTCTCCCCTTTCTGGCTTCAATTTGGATTTGGTGGGTCTCCATCCCATTAGCTTGAGGAAGCCCTCTGTTGAGGCACTTAAATGTTGACATACTGACCCCAGTGGGTGTATAATTCCCAGCTGAGCAATGACTGGAGGTCTGGCCTCTGGGTACACTGGGGACAAAACTTGTGACACAGGACCCTGTTTAGCTGGGGTAATTTCAGCTGATCTCTTGGCGTAGGTATCCAATCTGTTTAGAAATCTGGATTATTCTCTTTGTTTTTCTCTTGAAGATCCTCGTCTCTCTCTTTTCATTTTTAGTACAACACTACTTCCTGATTTTCTGCATTAAGTATTCAGTGATGGAAAGACAACAGCTGTATAAGACACACACACATGCACACACACACGCGCACGCACGCACGCACACGGAGACAGATTTTAAAAAGTCAGCCCAAGTCAGTCTAACTTCGGCACGTTTGCCAAATCAGAAAGGAGCCTTCAAAATAACTCTTGGGCTGGGACCCTGGCCGGTGTGTGCTGACAGTTATGCATTCCAGTTTGTCATTTGTCCCTGACTTGCCTTCCCAAATGCTTCTATTGAGCTCTGCCCACTTATCACCTGCTTAGTATGTGACACTTTATCTGCCAACACAAATGCTGTAATAGAAAATCCTCCCAGTGACTGAGGGTAGTACAGGATTACAACACAGAAAGTTTGGGCTTTTTCCTCCTAATCCATTTTCTAAGTGTGCTTTCCAGATCTTCCCCGCTGCTAGCATTGGAGGGATTTTTATTATACGTGGGCGTGTTGCATTTAGGTCACAGAGACAAAGCCTCAGATGAATGGGTCCTGACTGGTACGGCAAACTGCTCTTGAAACTTCCAAACCCTGACAGTATATTTGATCAAAAGAAGTGACAGTGATTAAAAACAAATGTTCCGAAATGTCATGGAGCTACCAAGTATGAGGTCATCAGGCTTTCAGGGCACATCTATAGATTTCTCACCATCATAATGTTTTATTTTAATGACACGAACTCAATGTGTTTGAAAGTGAGACGCTGACAGCTTTGGTTAGGGACAGGAATAGACGGCAAGTGCTGGGATGCCTTAACGGGCAGACTCTACAGCTATAAACTGCTTCTGCTAGTAAATTTCAGGGCTAGGTGACAGCCCATGTGCTGTCTCACGCCTCAGAGACCGCTGAGAGCCCGTTTGTTTGGAAGGAAGATTTGGTAAAAATAAAAAATCTCCAAAGTCCCGTTCCTGTTCGAAGAACCCTGGCTTTGGTCCTGCAGGTAAAAAAGGAGCCTTTTGATAGGGTCTTAGAGTCAATGTTCCCCAAGTCCAATGCTGCTACTGCCGCCACAACCCAATGAACCCCAAATCCCATCAAGCATGAGGTTCTTTGACAATTTTTTAAAAGATTTTATTCATTTAGTTGAGAGAGAGAGAGAGCATAGACAGAGGGAGAAGCAGAGGCAGAGAGAGAAGCAGACTCCCTGCTGTAGGGAGCCTGAGGCAGGGCTTGATCTCAGGACCCTGGGATCATGACCAGAGCCATAGGCAGACACTTAACGGGCTGAGCCACCCAGGTGCCCCGTTCTTTGTCAGTTTTATTTTCTGAAGGTGTAATTTGCTCTTTTCTGTTGGGAGAGGGTGTGGACATGGGATAGTGTCATGAATTTGTGAAAACAAATCAAATCTGTGGACAGAAATTGTGTCATGGCAATTAAAAAAAAAAAAAAAAACAACTCCGGTCATGTTACCCTCTTGCATGGAATACTTCAAAGACTCTCCACATATTTCACTTTAAAGTCCAAATTTTGGGGCGCCTGTGTGGTTCAGTCAGTCAAGCGCCCAACTCTTGATTTCAGCCCAGGTCATGATCTCAGGGTCCTAAGATTGAGCCTTTTCTCGTACTCAGCAAGGAGTCCCCTTGTCCCTTGCCCTCTACTCCTCCCCCAACTCATTGTCTCTCTCTCTCAAACAAATAGATAAAATCTTAAAAAAAAAATAAAATAAAATCCAGATTTCATAGCTTAGCTCCCCAAGTCCTTGGCAACCCGACCTTTCCCCACCTTGCCAGGCTCTGCCTGGGTCCCACTCCACACAATCCCTCTGGTCCTGAGGGTCGGAACCAATGGTGATCGCACTCTCTGTGCCCAGGCACCTGCTGTTCCCTGTGCAGGCAGAACCAGGTCTTCCCTTCCTCCTCCACCTGATCTACTGCTGCGTGTCCTTTCAGGCTCTCACCGGTCCCCAGTTCCCTCCATGCCTTACTCTGCCCCAGCTCACACCACACACCTCAAGCCCTTCTGGAGAATCCCATTCAGGGGCTCTTCCCGGAACATACTTGGCACTGGTGTTGCCCTTATAGATCACAGCAATAGCCTTATTTGTCTGTTTTCCCCTAGAAACAGAGACTCACCACTCCTCTCTATACCACCCAGCTCCTTCCTGGTTCTGTCTTTCATATCAAACTATGTTTAATAATTTTTATTGAGTCAAAGAATAATTGGATTGCTCATTCTGTTTCTGGAACACGGAGCATCCTGGAATGCCCAATGCCTTTCTGATCAATAAGACCTACGTTAGGAAAAAACAGATAACCCAGGGCTCTCAAAAGGACTTGATAATACACAGAGAAGAACAGGTCACCTAGGAGACTGGGTGACCAAGACATGACCATGACCCAGGCACTGTCCAGGGAACATTCACATGCTTTTTCTTATGTAATCTTCCCAACAACTTTCCAGAGTAAGTCTTATTTTCTTCACTGCTTCAGATGAATAAGCTGCTCAAATCCCACTCATCCAGGAAGTAGTAGAGCTAGGATTCCTTTCCAGATCTTAATGAGGCTAAAATCCCCTATTTCCACACAGCATGGACACATAACTCCTCTTTCTTTCTCTGGGAGGATCTGGGTGAGGAGAGCCTATCCTCCTCAGTGTTCTCTTTTGAAAGAAGAAATGCAGATTTTTGAGACTCATAGGAGTCTAGGTCGGTCTGGGGTTGGGGCATAAGGTTGGACACCCGCTGTACCCTGAGTTCCCTTGCAAAGTTCTAATTCCGAGAAAGAAGCAGACCTGGAGCTGTAGGGATGAAAGGCAGAGTATAGGGAATAGAATTGATGGTATTATAAGATGCCTGGGTGGCTCAGATGGTTAAGCATCTGCCTTCGGCTCGGGTCGTGATCCTGGGGTCCTGGGATTGAGTCCCGCATCGGGCTTCCTGCTTGACGGGGAGCCTGCTTCTCTATCTCCCTCTGCTTCTCCCCCTGCTTGTGCTCTTTCACTCTCTCTCTCTCAAATAAATAAATAAAATCTTAAAAAAAAAGAACTGATGGTGTTGTAATAGCCTTGTAGGTGACAGGCGCTAGCTACACCTGTGGGGACCACAACATCACATGAAACTCGTCCAGCATTGTCCACCTGAAACGAATGTAGCATCGTGTGTCAGCTACACTTCAATTAAAAGAAGACGGGTGACGCTGGACATGATGGGGAGAACAATCAAGGACAACCTGGAACAAGCCTTTCTCTTCTTGTTACATTTCTACAAACGCCTGCCCTTGTTTTTAGAAGGACATGCGGTCATTGTATTGACATTTTATTTCTGGCTAGTTCACATCTCGGATGTTATTTAATAATACAAACACATCATGCCTCCATTTGGAGGCACCTTTCCTGAGTTCCCCGGGGACAGTGAAGAGCAGGTTCCTCCAACGTGACTGGAGGACTGCGAGATTTACTCCACGACCAGCCCAGATTGTGTCTCTTGGGCCCGGCTAGAACTGCCCTTTCTCCCCAGGGCAGTCCACTCCAGGCGTCTGCAGTTTGTGAAACCAGCTGCACCTTGGCAAGCCCTGGCCTGGGATTAACTTGGCAGGAGATTATTCTGAGGCTTCTCTGACTCATAACTTTGGGGCTAACGCTGAGCACCAAGCCCCAGCCCTGCCCTTTTTGCTTTTTCTCTGTGCTGATTCACACTGGGTTGGGATTTTATTGTCAGCAGTCATGATTGTGCATGGGTGGGTTTTAAAGACGACATGAGGCCAAGTCTAGGGCTTCTGCTAGCTTTGTTATTCACTGTTTCATATTTCTTAATTAAAAAGGGGAAGGGAGGAAAGAAGGGAGGAAAGAAAAAAGAAAAGAAAGAAATGTCCCCCCAACCCAAGCTGGAACCTGTTCTCTTCCGTCCTGTGTATTTCTTCCCAGCCCTTGGAAAGCTTTGTCCTCGATCTAGTTCAAAAGAAAGCCAAGCATAGTAAAAAATAAATAAATAAATAAATAAATAAAAAAATATATATATATACATACATACATACATAGGTAGGTTTTGGAGTAGACACATCTGAATAATTGTGTAATGGCTAGTAGCAAGTTGATTAACCTCTTTGAACCTTTCCTCATCAGTGGAAGAACTGTAACAATATTTACCTTGTAGCATTGGCACAATGGTTAGGAATATTGTAAACAGTGTGCTTGGCACATTAGAAAGCATTTCATCAATGGCAAATATAGTTTATATTTATATTATATAGCTAGTTTAATTAAGAGACCCTTGGAAGCAGCAAGAAGGTGGCTTTCACGGAGCAGTCAACAAAGGTTACATTTCAGCCCTCCTGGGGTGTGGCAGGTTGTATGCTCCCCTTAAATGGGCTTGGGGTATCTCTAGTGTCATGGTGGTTGGGCCTCAGAGGCCAACTCCAGCTGAGAATACCCAAAGCAGTCAGTACAGGAGTGAATTAGACAATCGATAGGAGTCAGGTCCTGGGGGAAAACAGTAGAAATTGGGGATAAAGAGATCTGTTGGGCTCAGTGGCCATTCTTCCATTTACTGTTGGAATCATCTTGTCCAAGGTGGCTAAATCAGTATGACTTGGTTCTCTTGTCTGTATCTATCTCTGAGGATTGGAAGAGATCACACATTCCAAGTGCCTATACTAAGAAAGTACCTAGAAAACATTATCTCTGGTGCTAAGGAGAGACAAATTGAAATTTATACAGATCCAGTGAAGCATGGCATGGACTTTGGAGTGACATGGTCTCTTTCAAATCTGAGTTCCACTACTGTCTGCCTCACTTTCTCATCTGTAAAATGGGTCTAACAATAGCTTCCTTGCCTGTACTTACCCCATACTTCTGGTATGAGGAATCAATGAATTAATCAACACAAGGCATTCAGAACCTTACCTGGTAGATGGCCAAATACTATACCAACATTTGTTAAATAGGTAAGTAGAGGGGTCGGTTTTAGGACAGGAAGGGAAGACCAAACCAGAGGGATAGAAAACAAAATGAGTTGACCCTGGACCTGAAGAGGGCATAAAAAACAAAAGCAGTAATGAAGCAAGAGCTCCCAAGACAATTGCCATAAACAAAGCTGAAATATTTATATTCAAGGTGGCTTTTTTTTTTTAATTGGCTGCTGGCCTTGAAGTGTGAGGGTGTGTCAGCCTGAGTTAGAGCCCAGGATCCAGGAGGACACGGTTCTTCCCAGCCAGAGACTCCACAAGAATGCCACAGTATCATTGCAACAGCAGGTCCTGTTCCTTAGCCCCCCAGACCTGGTGCCCGAGAACAGGGGCTCCCCACTTTTTCTGGGAAGATGGGCTTGCTCAGGAAGGCCACTCCTCAAGGGAAGGTCGCAGCTATAGAAAGGCACAGGGCTATTTCCCAGGTCAGCTTACAGAGTCGATGGGAAACTGTGGCCACTCCTGCTTCTGCTGTCTGACTTTGGTGCACACGCAGGACGTAAAACCCTCAAATTCCAGTGATAGAGCCAACTGTGCAAATTCCTGACAGGCAAATTGAGGCCCATTATCTGTAATTACCGTCGCCCAAATTCCACGCCAGAGAGCCCCTGTTCTCCAGCGCTCGGTAATGGTAGCTGCTCTAGTGCCAGATGCACCGGGGAGAGCTGCAAGAAGGGAGAGGAGCAGCCCTCTCAGGGGATTCCTGGCAGCCCCTGTCAAGAGACCCAAGTCTCCTCAAGAAACCCAAGTCTCCTCTGCTTAGAACTTTGAATAGCTCCTGCTCTCTCAGGATAAACTCTTCAGTTAGGCTTGTCCTTGTCTGGTCCATCTTCACCTTCAACTTCCTTCCCCTCTCTCCACTGAAGCCGTGTTGATCAGGTTCACCACAAACCACCTGATCCCTGATTCCATCACCTTGCCCTCCAGGAGGGTGCTTTTCCAGGTGGGATTTAGTCCTTCTGTCTGAAATCACCTCCATCACTAACTCCACGGCACCCTTAAGCACTTAGGTCTGCCCCCTCCTCTTCTCTGAGAAGCCTTCTTCGGTTTCCTCAGGCTGGATTTTATTCCTTTTCCCTGGGCTCACAGAACACAGCATGCCATTCTATGCTGGATTTGTTTGTTTTCCCCACTAGATTTGAGCTCCCCGAGGGCAGGGGCACATCTTACTCCATTACTCTGGAACAACCCGAGATCCAGCATTCGAGGCATCCTTCTAATGGACGTTGGCTGCATGAACAAATGATGGCTTCCTTGTTTTAGCACTAATGAGACTGTTCTTCCATTTGGTTAGATCAAAAGATCCTGCTCTAGTCATTACTGCTCAAATCTACTTCAGAATCATTCTGTGGAAAACCCAAGAAGAGAATTTCATTAGTATTCTGAGGATAAATTCAACTCACTATGTGTCCTTCTATCTTTAATGCTGTTTCATCTGGGAGGGTTGTGTTCCCTAGGTATATAATAGGATATAAAGACTTAATTAACCTTGTTGCTTCTGTTTCATCATAGGGGACCATTGAGGCCTTATTTAAAAACGATTTGGTGTTAGTCTGTTTGTAGTTATTAAGAAAATCCAAAGCTTTTTTATTTGGCTTCTATTCAAGGCATTGTTTGAAACATAACTTCTAAGAAATATCTTTTTGAAGCGGAAATACAAAAGCATCAATTATTCAAATGACTCGATTCACCTTCACTGCAGACCTTTGCCAGTCCAGTCACCTCTCCTGTGATAACACTGTGGCTACTTAAAATATTTTGGGGTCTCTCCTTTTACTTTTTCTTTTTTGCCTTCAGAGATACTTGATGATTCTTGTTTGAAAAGTGGTCCTGTTACCTCGGAATCCAAAATAACAATAACAATAACCGTATTGTTCAGTGAAATGTCCACCTTTTTATTTATTTAAAATATTTTTTAAAATATTTTATTTATTTGTTTGACAGACAGAGATCACAAGTAGGCAGAGAGGCAGGCAGAGGTAGGGGGGAAGCAGGCTCCCCGCCGAGCAGAGAGCCCGATGCGGAGCTCGATCCCCGGACCCTGAGATCATGACCTGAGACGAAGGCAGAGCTTAACCCACTGAGCCATCCAGGTGCCCCTATTTAAAAGATTTTATTTATTTATTTGAGAGAGAGAGAGAGAGAGAGAGAGAGCACAAGGACAAATTGGGGGGGGGCAGAGTGTCAAGGTGACTCTGCTGAGCAGGGAGCACTGAGGGATGTGGGGCTCCATCCTAGGACCCTGAGATCGTGACCTGAGCTGAAGTCAGATGCTTAACCAACTGAGCCACTCAGGTGCCCCAGTGTCCACCTTATTTAACTTCTGTAAATAGTGTAGGGTTTTCCAAAGCTTGGCTATTCATATCATTAGCGGGGAGTCGGATATGTTAAGTAGTACTCACACATTTTAAAAATTAAAAAATGAATAATTACCTGATTATTTTAATGTGTATTACCTATATATTTGGTTACATATAGTGTATATATGTATACATTATATATGTATATATAAAACAAGCACATCAAACCAATAATTTTCATGGATATGGCTTAAGGAAAAGTGAAGCTTAGATTCATTTGCTAGAAAATATTCAACAGTAGTCCATGTTACGAGGGTAAGACAAAAATGGTGAAGGGAGCCCATAAATGAGTAAAATGTGAGAGACACCCATGGAATGAAAAGAGCAGAGCTTCTTGGGTACCAATTATTTTACTTACTAGCTGGGAGCCTGTGGGCAAGCATTTAACTTCTGTGAGTCAGGCTTCCTCTTTCCTACAGTGAAGAGAGTGAGTTGTAGCAGTGGGTAGAGATAGATTCATAAGGTGTCTAGCACAGGACCTAAAAGGCTGCAGAGTCAGAACCTCTTTTGTTTGTTTTGCTTTTGTTTTTGTTTTTTAAATCATATGCACTCTCAGGGCACCTGGCTGGCTCAGTTGGTGGCACATGCAACTCTTGATCTCAGGATTGTGAGCTCAGACCCCATGTTGTATGCAGAGATTGCTTAAAAATAAAATCCTACAAAACATCACATCCACTCTCATAGGACAAAGATATGAATCTATTTTAAAGAAGTTGCCAGCAGCTCACAAGGGAAGACCAGAAGAGACATTTCATTAAATGCGAGGAGCAGAGGTTGGCTGCCCAATGCATAGCTTCTCAGTGATTGCCTTGAAGCCTCACGCATTCATCTGAACCTATTCATTTGCGCCTGTTTGTTAAGGCTCCAATCACGTAACAGAGGAGACAAGTAGTCGCACTAAATATATAATGCTAATATATAATGCTAAATAATTGATGTTGTCCTTGGACTCCCGGACTTTCTAAACCCTTAGACATTAAGCCAATGGGAGTCTGTCCTTTGCTGACACTTGCAGGGTTCTCTGCCCACTCTTTCTTTGGTGGGCTGGAAGCCAGATTCACAGCTCAGTTCCAGAACTCTGTATTCCTCTATGAACAAGTTGCTCTTCCCCTTCATTCATATCTTCTATGATCATGTACACTTACCCTGGTCCTCAGGTGGTTTGTCCTCACTTTCCTATTTTTATTATACAGATTCTCATTTTTTTAATGTATGCAATGAGAAAGGAAGAGTACCTAAGTGTTTCTGTTGGTCTGTGGTGCCATAACAAAATATCATTAGCTGAGTGCCTTAAACAGCAGACATTTATTTTTTCACGGTTTTGAAGGCTGGAAGTCTGAGATAAGGTGCTAGCCTGGTCAGGTCCTGTTGAGATCTCTTTTCTTCACTTGGAGATGGCTGCCTTCTTGTTCTGCCTTCATATGGCAGGGGAGAGAAGGAGAGGATAAGCTCTCTGCTGTCTCTTCCTATAAGGCACTTAACCCATGACCCCACCTAACCCTAAATACTTCCCACAGGCCCCATCTCCAAAGACTATCATACTGGGGTTTAGGGCTTCAACATATAAGTTTGGGGGGGGGGGCTTAAACATTCCATCCATAACACTAAGTAAATAAGTAGATAACGAAAGTCATGTCATCTTTTGCCTGGAGCCAGAAATTTATCGTCTGTGCCCCATCAGAATTCCCACATCCACCCAAAATAGCTTCTTTCTTAGATCAGCCATTCTAAAACCAGGTAATCATGATAGAAATGGGCCAAAAATATTTGTTCTCATATTGAGTCAACTATCTATCCTTGGTTTTTCTTCAGCCATCATAGATTCATAAAAGATGAGCAAGATCTCCTAATGTATCAATTTAGTGAGTTCTTATTCTCACCAGTCACCCTATGTGTAAACAGCCTAGTGTAGGCCTGCAATAAGGAAGGCAAGTGAAGAAAGTCATAACCTCATCTAATCTCATAATAATCTTAACAGTAGAGGGAAAAAAGTAATCCCGAGAATAAATTATTATTGCACCCTGCTTTTTGGCGAGGACCTGAACCTCAGTAAGACTAAATTTGCAGCATCACCAGTAATTGGGGGAGCCCAAATTTGAATACAAGTCTGTCTGAATTCAAAGGCTCTGGAAGTATTTTGCTGTATTTGCAACTCCTTCTTGGATTGCTTGTCCCAGTATTCATCCACTCACTGAACCAATCTTTGTTGAGTTCTTACTGTGTACCAGGCTCTGTGTGGGCAGTGGAGATATAGTAATGAATAAGACAGACCAAAAAAAAAAAAGTCCCTGTCCTCTGACTTGCTTTCCAGTTATAGGATACAGATAATGAACAAAACAAATAGGCAAAATGAGTAGCATATCCTACAGTGGTAAGTGAAAAATTGAGCAGGGGAGAGGGATAAAGATTACTGGGTTAGAGAAAGTCACGACTGAAAATACATTGGTCAGATCCTCAACAAAATATTAGCAAATGGAATTCAACAGTACACTAAAAGGATCATACACCATGATCGAGTGGATTTATTCCATGGATGCAAGAATGGTTCAACAACCACAAATCTATCAATGTGATATACCACATTAACCACATGGAGAATAAAAATCATATGGTTGGGACGCCTGGGTGGCTCAGTTGGTTAAGCAGCTGCCTTCGGCTCAGGTCATGATCCCAGCGTCCTGGGATCGAGTCCCACATCGGGCTCCTTGCTCAGCAGGGAGCCTGCTTCTCCCTCTGCCTCTGCCTGACTCTGTCTGCCTGTGCTCACTCTCTCTGACAAATAAATAAATAAAATCTTTAGAAAAAAATCATATGGTCATCTCAATAGATGCAGAAAAGGCATTTGACAAAATTTAACATCCATTCATGATGAACACTGTCGACAAAGAGGGTATAGAGGGAACAGACCTCAACATAATAAAGGCCACATACGACAAGCCCACAGTTAACATCATGCTCAGCAATGAAAAGCTAAAAGCTCTTCTTCTAGATCAGGATTAAGAAAGGGTGCCTGCTCTCAACCCTTTTATTCAAGATAGTATTGAAAATTTTAGCTTGAGCAATTAGGCAAGAGAAAGAAGTAAAATCATCCAAATCGAAAAGGAAGAAGTAAGATTGTCACTATTTACAGATGAAATAACACTATCTTTAGAAAACCTTAACAATTAGGCCAAAAATTGTTAGAACTGATAAATGAATTCAGTAAAGTTGTAGGATATGCAATCAATATGCAGAAATTTACTGTGTCTCTATGCTAATAATGTACTATCAGAAAATTTTTTAAAAATCCCATTTATAATTGCATCAAAAAGAATAAAATAGTAATACATTTAACTAAGGAGACAAAAGACGTATACACTGAAAACTATGAGACATTTGATGCATGAAATTGAAGAAGACACAAATATTCTGTGCTCCTGATTGGAGGAATTGATATTGTTAAAATGCCCATAGTACCCAAGGCAATATACAGATTGAACACAGTCCTTATCAAAATTCCAATGGCATTTTTCACAGACACATAAACAGACAGCTTATGTGGAATTACAAAAGGCTCCAAATAGCCAAAGCAAACTTGAAAAAGAAGAACAAAGCTGAAGGTGTCATGCTTTCTCATTTCAAACTCGATTACAGAGCTATAGTCATCAATAGCATTGTATTGGCATAAAAACATGCACCTAGACCAATGAAACAGATTAGAGAGCCCCAGGAATAAATCCACATATATATTTCAATTGATTTATGACAAAGGAGCCAAGAATATGCAATGGGAAAAAGAACAGTCTCTTCCACAAATGGTGTTGGGAAAGCTGTACAGCCATGTGCAGAAGAGTGAAAGTGGACCACTGTCTTACACCATATGCAAAAATTAACTCAAAATGGATGAAAGAATGAAATGTGAAACGTGACACCATAAAACTCCTAGAAGAAAACACAGGCAGTAAGCTTTTGACATTGGACTTGGTATTGATTTTTTGGATTTGACAGAAAAAACAAAAGGAACAAAAGCAAGAATAAACAAGGAGAGTTCATCAAACTAAAAATCTTTTGCTTGACAATGGAAACCATCAACAAAATGAAAAGACATTGTAACCTACTGCATGGGAGGAAATATTTGCAACTTGCGTATCTGGTAAGGGGTTAATATCCATGATTATGAAGAACTTATACAACTCAATAGCAAAAGACTCCCAAGCAGCCCAATTAAAAAATGGGCAGAGGATTTGAATATACATTTTTCCGAAGAAGACATATCAATGGCCAGCAGGTCAATGAAAAGATGCTCGACATCACTGGTTATCAGGGAAATGCAAACCAAAACCAATGAGGTATCACCCCACATTTGTTAGAACGGCTGTTATCAAAAAGACAAGAAAAAACAAGTGTTGGCAAGGATGTACAGAAATAAGAATTCTTGTGCACTGTTGGTGGGAATATAAATTGCATTGTCATTGTGGAAAACAGTTTGGAGTCTCCTCCCAAAAATTAAAAATAGAACTGCCTTATGATCCAGCAGGTCCCTTCCTTATGTAAAGAAAGTACATACACGCTAACTTACAAAGGTATGTGCACTCCCATGTTCACGACAACATTGTGTACAATAGTCAAGATAGGAAAATAATCTAAGTGTTCGTTGTCGAATGAATGGATAAAGATGTGATATACATGCAATGGAATATCATACAGCCATAAAGTAGAATGTAATCTTGCCATTTGCTACAACATAGATGGAACTTGAGGGCATTTTGCTAAGTGAAATAGGCCAGACAGAGAAAGACAAACGCCATATAATCTCAGTTGTATGTGGAATCTACGCACACAAGAAGAAAACCAAGAAAAAAAAAAACAAAACGAAACGAAAAACCAACAACCAAGCCCAGAAATATAGAGAACAGATGGGTGGTTGCCAGAGGTGGGGGATGGGCATGGGCAAAATGGGTAAAGGAAGTGAAAAGATACAAACCACCAGTTATAAAATAAATAAATCACAGGGATGTAGTGTAGAACATGACAGCCATTCTTTTTTTCTTTTTTAATATTTCATTATTTATTTCTCTTAGAGAGATAGAGGGCACGAGGGGGGAGGAGCAGAAGGAGAGGGACAAGCAGACTCCATGCTAAGTACAGAGCCTGACATGGGGCTCGATCTCACAACCATCAGATCAGGACCTGAGCCAAAACCAAGAGATGGATGCTTTAA
This sequence comes from Taxidea taxus jeffersonii, assembly GCA_003697995.1. Classification (NCBI taxonomy): domain Eukaryota; kingdom Metazoa; phylum Chordata; class Mammalia; order Carnivora; family Mustelidae; genus Taxidea; species Taxidea taxus. The sequence continues at coordinate 19,545 of ML107478.1, read as the reverse complement.
TGAGTTACCCAGGTACCCCTATGGCAGCCATTCTTAACAATACTGTATTGCATTTTTGAAAGTTGCTAAGAGGGCAAATCTTAAGTGTCCATCCCAAGAAAAAAACATTCTGTAACTATACATAGTCACAAATGTTAACTAGACTTATTATGACCATTTCACAATATATATAAGCATCGAATCATTATGTTGTACACCTGAAACCAATACTGTGCATGTCAATTATACCTCAAGTAACAAAAAAAAAGAAAGAAAGAAAGAAAGGAAGGAAGGAAGGAAGGAAGAAAGAAAGAAAACCCATCAGTCAGGGAAGTTCTTACCGAGGAGATAGTTAAGCAAACGCGTGAAAATAGTTAGGTTCTATCAGATTGTCATTAATTCTGAGGCCCCAAAGACCATAAGGGAGAGAGATTTTCTTTGAAAACTCACGGTGGGGGTCATCTGGGTGGCTCCGTGGGTTAAGCCTCTGCTTTCAGCTCAGGTCATGATCTCAGGGCCCTGGGATCGAGTCCCGCATGGGGCTCTCTCCTCATCGGGGAGCCTGCTTCCCTTCCTCTCTCTCTTCCTGCCCCTCTGCCTACTTGTGATCTCTCTTGCTCTGTCAAATAAATAAATAAATCTTAAAAAAAACCCAACTCATTGTGGACTTTTTCCACGATCAGTGGAAAATGATATAAGTAAGTGACATGAAAATACACTCAAACTGACTTGAGCAAAAAGTGGGTATTTATGAGCTCAGGGAATTGAAAATCCCAGGCCAGTTGGGATTCAGGCATCACACAATGTCATTAGGACAATCTTCTTTGTTTCGTATTTATTTTCCTCCATTTGGGCGGCTATAACAAGAAATACTGCAGAGTGCATAGCTTAAACAGCAACCATTTAGTTCTCACTGTTCTGGAGGCTGGGAAGTCTGAGCTTAAGGTGCTCGCTGGGTCTGATGTGCGTGCATTTCCGGCTCCATAGATGGTGATCTCCTTGCTGCGTCCTCCCATGGTGGAAGGAGAGAGAGAGCATCCCTCCACCCGTATTTCCTCATCATGAGCTCCCAAAGGCTCTACCTCCTAAAACCATCACACTGGGGGGTTAGGATTTCAACATGTCAATTTGGGGGGCACCTAAGCATCGGGTCTCTTCAGCATCTTTGCTTTCCTCTCTGGCAACTTTGTTCTCTAGCTTGACACAAAGGTCAAATGGCTGCCAGCAACTCTAGGCCAGCATCCTGCCCAGTGCAAACCCCGAAGGAAAGAGGGAGTGTCCTTCCACTTACGGTCCGAGCAAAAGTCTCACTGTGTCCCATTGGGTTGCATGCTTCTCTGGACACATTACTGAGATGGGGAAGGAAACCCACCCGTTGGCTGGGTGTGGTCACCTACCTTCCCTGGGGTCAGAGTGAGAGTCAACCTTCCAGCAGCAGGGGAGGGCAGGGCCGGAGGAAATTTGGGTGTTGCCAGAAGGAAATGAACAACTGCTGAGTGGAGAAAGCGACTGGTATTCACTGTATTTCTGATCTAAAACCAGTTTCTTCTATCCCATTGTGTACAATATTGGTCCAACATCTTCCATGCCCAGAGAATGGGTAAGCGTAGATCTCTCCCTACCAGATGGTTTGCAGATGGACTCAGTTTGTTCAGTGGGGCTGGTGGTTTCTGGGGTCTCCTGTTACCACATAGAACTTGTGGGCAGCATAGTCCTGGGCAGTCAGCCTCTAGGGAATGGCTGGATATGTGGTTTTGGCCTGGGACCTCTGAGTTTCCTCTGTGAGCCTCAGTGAGCCACATCACAGTGCCTGATATCACCAACGTCAGAAGTTCAAGGCGTTGATTGAGTGATGGATTGATGTGTAGTTGACACACAATGTGACATTAGTTTCAGGCGTACAACACAGTGATCCCACAGAGATCCCACAGTGATCTCTTCACGTGTTACGCTAATCTACACCATAGCATAGCTACCATCTGTCACCAGACTGTCAACTGTGGTCCCTGCAAGGAGTTCACGGCTTTTAGAGTCTTGTCACAGTCATACTGACACCTTACCCAATGGGCCCAACCATATGCTGACGACACAGTCTTAAATTCTGGAAACAGAGTCCCGCTATGTTAGTAGAAGCTCGCTGTTTTCCTAGGAAGTGTTATGCTTGTGTTCGGGTGCTGGATGGTCATGGGGCTGGGTGTCGACCCCACGACCAATTGCTGTGGGAGCCTGGGCAAGTCATTTTACTTCCCGAGGCTCAGTTTGCTCATTTGCATAACGAGGTCATTAGGAAAAGTAAATAATTTTGTTCTTTTTTTTTCCCCACTTCCTTGCTCTTTTTTTCCACGAGGCCATTATCAGTCTCCCTTGGAGTCCATGTTTTGCAACTTGCAGATAAACTTGTCAAATAAAAAGAAATGAAAGGGATGGGCAGGTGAACCCCGGGGCAGAGCTGGGAGCTGTGCCGTTGTGTGGAAAATCATAGGCTTTGGAATTAGATCGGATTTTGAATCCAGAAGGCCTTGGGGAAAGTATTTAATATCCCGGAGTTGTTTTTCTCCTCTCCACAATAAGAAAAGCGTTTATTACTCTTCCTGATGGCTGTGAGGATTAACTGAAATAATGTATGTGAGGTCTCAGCGAGTCCTAGCCCTGTTTATTCTCACGAGTAGGTAACACCTGCTTGTTTGACTGGCAATCAAGAGACTCACATGAAAATGTCCAGAGAGAATAATTATCTATTTTCCTGAAGGCCGGAATGTCCAGAACTCTGCCTTACTCTCCTCCCTTTGGGCTTGTGCAATGTTTCCTCTTCTGTTGGAGGCTGGGCCAAGGAAATAAAAGCCAGTCAACAAAGGTGTACTGACAACCTGCCAGACATGAAGAGAATGTGACGTTTATGGGTGGGAAACCAAATAAGTAAAAGCTACAATTCTTGTCCTTGAGAAGCTACTGACCTAATGAGGAGAAATAAATGTGCAAAAGAGGTATTTAAAGCACTCATGAGTGGGGAGGGGGGCGCTGGGTGGCTCAGTGGGTTAAGCCTCTGCCTTCGGCTCAGGTCATGGTCTCAGGGTCTTGGGATCGAGCCCCGCATTGGGCTCTCTGCTCAGCGGGGAGCCTGCTTCCTCCTCTCTCTGTGCCTGCCTCTCTGCCTACTTGTGATCTTTCTCTCTCTGTTTCAGATAAATAAAATAAGTTAATAAAAATTAAAACATTCATGAGCAAAATCATAGCGGGTCTGCCCAGTGCCAAGTGTGGAGGCGTGACCCGAGCAGGGTGGGCAAAGTCAGGGAGGTTTCTAAGGGCACAGATTAGCTGCAAGGAGAGACCCCAGCAGAAGCTCTGAGGTAGATTGAAAACTGCCTGTGGAATGGTGGCCTCCCTGATTTGTCTGTGCACCAGGAGAGCACCACATGGAGGTCAGGAACAGAAGAGTCAAAAGGCCCTTGGGCAATTGAAGGAGGGCAATTACAAGTGGTGTCATTACCTATTACCGGCTCCAGTAACAAAAACAAATCCAAACGGTCTCCCCCAGACCGACAGCTTGGAAGGAGAGTTGAAACTCTCACCCACACAAGGCAGGGACTATCCTTGTTCCGATTTTCTGTAACTCGGTACTTTCCGGCAATGCATATGTAGTGGAGAGGTTACCTTCCTCTGTGTAGGGCTGCGCTGAGCCAAAACTGGAACTCCAACAGGGGTCACGTGTCAGCACAGATCAGATCCCAGTGCCATCTCTTCCTGGGACTTAGATCACCGGGTTCTGCCACTTGCATGGCTATGGACAGAGGACCCTGAAGGTGAGGCCTCTGAACACTGGACTGCGATTTCAATTTCCCAGACCTACCTTAGCTTCCAAACAGAACCTTGCTCTGTGTTCTTCTCTACAGCTGAGTGACATCAGGGCATAGCTCGGTCTCTTAGTTGCTGGGTGGAATTTAGCCAGCTAAATATAAGGGTGATGTTGATAGTGGTAAGTCCCTCTTCTGACTGCTGGGAGATAATTCACTTACAAGGCTGAGCACCGTGCCTGGCACACAGGAGTCCCTAAATACTAACTTTTTGCAATCTTCAACAAGTTTGGGGTTTGGTGAAGTTGGGTTACTATTTTTCTCAAGAGCACAAAGGGCAGATGTATATGGTCCACAATGGACTGGAGCTTAGGGTAAATCCAGATGTGAATCTATCGTGGTGGGATGGAGACTCTTCTGCCTTGAAACTTCTGGTGGCTTGAGCATTGGATAGACTCTTTAGTAGGAAGTTTCATGGAAAGATCCAATGGCACAGAGGGCCCCGTGTAGGCTAACATTTTTTTTTAAGTATTCAAAGTGTAGTTCCTGAGCCACTCTTTTTTCTTTTCTTCAGATGTTAAACACGGATACAGAGCATTGTCATCAAAGTCTTGGTGTCTTACCCAGCTCCTTTATGCCCTAGGCCAGTTTGGAAGAAATTATAGATGGATAGAAAGCCTGCTTAGGGAAGACTTGTTGAGGAAGAGAACTGGATGGGTGAACATATATGATCCTTGATGCAATTCCAAAGAATGTAATGACACCTGGAACCTTCTTTAGACAGAAAATGATGTCATGCAGCCTCTCTCGGTAGGAGGGTTCAAAACAAATGGACTCGGCAGTGGCCCTAGGTTGCTTGGATAGCAGATGGCATTTCTCCTCTGGCCCACCCCCTTGCTAGCCCACAGCTGACAAATGGAAGCATCTGGATTCTCAAGATTCTGGTCTGGGAGGCGGAGAGGGTGGAGGGCGTAGCCCTGGGTTGGGAGTGAAGATTCCTGAGTGCTGGTCCCACTCACTGCCTGCCCATGGGTGTGTCACTGCGTCTCTGGGTCTCCGCTCCAGCGGGTTCCAGCTGACCTTCTCTGAATTCTCTCTGAGGTCTGCTGTCTGTTCTTTCAACAAATGTATCACTTGGTTCCTAGCTGAAGAGTAAGGTCTTATCAGACTGAGGGTCTCATTCCGTTATGAACTTTCTCTGGCTTTCCAAAAGGGGCTGAGGAAGAGCTTCAGTCAGATTCATCATGAGGATGAGCACATAAGTCAAAATTCCAGGACGCAGAGTCTGCTCTTTACGTCTTGGAGGTGGTGCCCTCCTCTGCCTCTATCCACTATCCACTCTCCTCCCTGCACACCGCCAACCATGGTCTGATGCCTCCTTGTTGGGAGGGATCATTTTTTTTTCACTCTCTAGCTGAGATCACTCTCTTGTATTCAGTGCTGGCTTTCAAGTCTACGTCATTGCACAGAGGCTAGTCCCTTTTCTCAGACACCCAGCAGGGGCAGCCCACGACCTCTTTCCTCTTGCCACTGTGGACAGATGTGTCACAGCAAGTTGAATCATGGAGAAAGCATGAACTTTCCTATGTGCTCCCCCAGTCAGGTCTGTTTTCTCTGCAACCAAGCTCAGTCACTGGCCAAACTCTCAAAACTGCCATGTCTCTAAAATTCCAGGAGGACTTGGGCCCCTGGGTGGCTCAGCCGGTTAAGCATGTGCCTTTGGCTCAGGTGATGATCTCAGGGTCCTGGGATTGAGCCCCGCATCTGCTTCACCCCCTCCCTCTGCTTCTCTCTCTCTCTCTCTCAAATAAATAAATAAAGTCTCAAGCTAAAAAAATTCCACAAAGATTGTTTGTTTCCAGGTGAAGTTCCTGGATTGGGTGTGTTTATAAAATTGATAAGAAGGCCACATCTGAGAGAAGCCACCCACTGAGTGATGAGAACTGGCCACCCAGAATATAAAATTTTCTAACACTTTTTTTTTTTTTTTTTTAAGTAGGCTCTGCACCCAACATGGGGCTTGAACTCATGACCCGGAGAACAAGAGTCACATGCTCCACCCACTGAGCCAGGCAGCTGCCCCCCCCCCCCCCCCACCCCCACCCCACCCCGATGCCAGCACATTTTTTAAGCCTTGTATCACCTCATGGGCCTCACAGCATTGCTATGTGGTAGGTGTTATTAAACCCATTTAATAGATGAGGAAAATGAAGTTTGGGGAGACTAAGTTTTGCCCAAAGTCATGTCACAAATAAGGAGTGGCTCTGGGGACCTAAATCCAAGTCTTTTTTGATCCTGAGTTCAGTGTTCTAACTGTGAATACAGCAGAACCAGGAAGTCGATTCTAATCCACAGTCCCACATCAGCAGGAAGAATTCTGTGAACATTTCTCGGTCACTGATCTCATGACTCATAGGTCCAATTTGTTTGCCAATATCATTTTTATGGTGGTTTAGTCATTTTCCTGACACCGTATGTCTCATGCAAAACAAAATTAAGTAGATAAGATACTGGGGGCCACTCGTAAGAAGTTGACATTCCAGAGAAACAATTCAAGTGATAGAACGACGTTTTATGGGTTTTTTTTTTGTTTGTTTAAAGTGAGAGCAGAGTAAGGGGCAGGCAACTAAAAAAAATAGCATTTTTAGAGGAAAATTGTTCCAACAAGGCAAGTTCAAGTCACCGATATGTTTTTTCCTTCATCCCATAGTAACCAAGCATCGATTATGTGTCAGGCTCTGTACTAGCCACTGAGGACACAATGATAAGACTTAGTCCACACCATCCAGTAACTGGATGTTCCATGGGGATCTAGAAGAATCAACAGGGACTCGGGTGTTAAAAGAGCCCCCAGGAGACATGTGTATATAAAGTCCTGTGCTGCACTGTGACAGGGAAGGACTAACAGAGGCGGTGATCTTTTACCCAAATTATAAAGGACTAATAAAATCCAGCCCAAATAAATAAGGGGGAAACGATCATTTCAGAAAATCACCACCACCATGAGTACCACCCACCACCATATAATTACTTCTTATGAGCCAGACACTGTTGTAATCATTCTACAGACATTAACTCATCTGACCCCTCACCATAAACCACAAGGAAGTTCTGCAATTATCCCCATTTTTTGGATGAGGAAAATGGACGGGGATTAAGTGACTTACTGAAAGTCACCCAGCCAGTAAGTGGCAGTGTCAGAGTTTGAACCTGGGCCACTTGACTCCGGAGAGCATGTGGTTGACCACGGTGATGCCTACAGCGGAAAGGGCCACTGGCATAAAGATGAGAAGGTGTGTGTGGGTGTCTTTGTGCACAACTAAACGCGTTTCAGGGTGCCAGGAGCGCGGCACGCCATCGTGTCTGCCTTCGCCGCCCACCAGGCTCCTTTTCGGTCGGTCCCCCTTCTTCTAGCTCCTCAACATTCTCTCCATGCAATACCATTTTATTATTTTTTAATATTTTATTTATTTATTTGAGAGCGAGAGAAAGAGAGAGTGAGCACAAGCAGGGGGAGGAGCAGAGGGAGCAGCGGGAGAAGCAGACTCCCTGCTGAGCGGGAAGCCGGATTCGGGACTCATCCCAGGACCCTGGAATCATGACCTGAGCCAAAGGCAGATGCTTAACTGCCTGAGCCACCCAGGTACCCTGATGCAGTACCATTTTAAATTCATAGTGTGAGCGTCTGAACCCCCGGTGAAGCAGATTTCAGCTGTGCATCTCCAGAAATGCTAGCCTATTACAGATGGGTTTTCATTCTTTTCCTCTGACGCTGCTTCGCGCCAAGACCTCGCTCCCTGCAGTTTTATGAGGGTGTCGTGGGAGGAGTGGTTTATTTCTGACTCACATAGACTGGAAAAGGTGCCCGTGGAAGCCCTGCCATCCCTGGCCTTGACTTCTGTCTTCCTTGTCCTGAGAACTCATCAAAACCATAGTTTGTCTTCACAGCTCAGATAATCCCGATAACAATGCCTTCAGATGAGAGGTAAGTTTGATGCTCTGCTTACTTCTCTGGGTCTTTGCTTTCTTACAGACTTAGACCTGGAATTTTTTTTCCCACTTTGTCAGTTCTTTGATACTTTCAGGAAGATGAAAAAGAAAAATTATCCAGCTTGTTTAGTAAATTTCAGCCAGAGGGTTTGTTCAAATGACGAGTCCCTCAATTTCAGGACTCTTAAAGTTCCAAGGCTCATCCAATTTTCATGGCAACTCTATGATGCAGATGTAATGAATCTAATTTTTCCAATGAGGTAAATGAGATGCAGGGAGTTTAAGTAACTTGCAAAACGTCACACAGCGAATCAATGTTGGGGCCAAGATTCCCACCTGGGTTCCTACCATTCCCTCCACATTCTCAAGTTCACCACACACCAGGTGTCTGGTTTGGGGAAATCGCTCACCCTCTCTGTATTTAAATTTCTTCACTTGTTAATGAAGATAATAAACAGATCTACCTCCAAGAGCTATGCAGATGAAATGAGCTAACATGTGTAAAGACTTATAGCTCTATCTTGCACATAGAAAGAACTTAATAAATGTTTGTATTTACTATAATTCTCTAGGGACATGAGGCCTATCTAGAAGCTGGAAGTCCATGACTTGCTTCAAGTAGAATCCTTACATTCTCTCTCTCTCTCATTCATTCACCACTTATGGGCCGCTCTAGTGGCTAAGCTCTCCCAGACAGCGTACATGGAGGACTTGTAGAACTTTGGGCTAAGGCCATGGGTGTCTCCCTACACTGGAGTCCTATTTTCCAAAGGGAGGAGCTACTTCCTTTCTGGTCTCTAGGATAAGCAAGGAAAAGCCTGTCTGAGTAAATGTTTTCTAATGACGGCATTTGTTGGTCTCCTTCCTTATTTTCTTCTCCTATTTCTGAAGTCCTGTTCCTTTCATCCTCTAGATACCCAGTGGATATGTTCCAAAACAAGCAGTTACAGTCCTGAAGGTTCTGCCACCAGACCATCTCCTCTCCCAGATTATAGGAGTCCTACAGCATTTAGTTAATTTTCTTTTTATAAAAAGCTTTGGTCACCTCTTCAGAGACTTCCAGACCCTCCAAAAGTAGAGAGGTGAAAGGCAGGAGACCCAGAGAGTCATTCGTGAGGTGAGCTGAATAGTTGTCTAACCACAGATACCCCTTGAGTACCATGACATAGTCCTGAGATAAGGTGAAGGACACAAGGGGTCATAAGAAATTGCTCTATTCAACAATAGAGGGTTGCCAGGAGGCAGAATTTGGGTACAAGGTAGATTGAATGGCTACCTGGGTTAAATGCAAAGAATTCAATGGAGAGAGAGAGAAGTCTCTGTGTGTGTGTTTTGGGATTAGTGTTGGGAGGCAAGGTGAGTGAGAACACTGCCCACAGGTTGGGGAGCAGGGCAATGGTGGGTCCCAATGTCCAAGAAAATGGGGAAGGACAAGTAGTAATATATTCAGTGAAAGTACACTGGTTATAGTGGAGAAGCCAAGGTCATATGTAGGTATTTAATTAGAAGGGTGGCTTAAGGCAACACCTATGAAGTCAAGCATTATCTACCCTGATTTGGTTCATTTTAAGCCAGTAGACTTTTTTCATATACCACATATATTTTGATAAAGCTACTCCGGGATGCATGACTACTTTTCGTATAATCACCCAAAGATTGTAATAGTCACCTTGAGCTTGAGAATAGGAAAGTGAAAGACCTCCTCATTCAAAAACCTACTAGATCATGAAATCGAAGGGTTAGATACCAGTCATTTGAAAGAAACCGAAGCTAACCCCTTTCGCTCTGGCCTCTGAATCCTGGGTTAATGCAACTTGTTTCTGTTCTCATACTATTTACTTCGAATCTTCACTCCCTTAGTTGAGGTCTTGCCCCTGACCTTCGGACCTAGATGAAATGAAGCATAAGGAAGGGGTTGAAGAAAGTTTTTTTAAAAAAATTTTAATTTTTTAGAAGAAAGTGTTTAAGAACTAAGAACAGGAAAAATGTTCATTCGCATGGTGCCTGGTATGTGTTGCAGAAATGGGCATGGCCTTTTTAAAGTGTTGACTGGATTGGACCATTTGTGAGCATAAAATGGCACAAAACAGGGACACCAGGGTGGCACAGTCAGTTAAACATCCAACTCTTGGTTACGGCTCAGGTTGCGTTCTCAGGATTGTGAGGTAGCCCCACCTTGGCCTTCATGCTCTGTGTTGAGTCTGTTTAAGATTCCCTCTCTCCCTCTCTCTCTGCCCCTCCTACTTGTGCGCTCTCTCTTTCTCTAAAATAAATCTTTAAAAAAGAACCAGCATGAAAGAGTACTGATACATTTATTATTTTAAAATTTTATCAAGATCCAATTTTATTGAAGTTTTAAATGCTACTAATTTCATCATTTGCTTTATGTTTCTGTATCGCTTTAAAACATGAGTTCTGTTGCAGATCTAGTTGCTGTTAATCTTAATGTCCGCGTTAAAGGGACACGCGGTGTATTCAAGGTACTTCTTTCTTGTATTACTTTGAAAGAAAGGATGAAGGCACAAAAATAGCAGGATGAGCAATGGAAAAAAGAGGGAGTGGGATTTCACCCTGGGTCCCCAAGAGGCAGCAATGGAAAAACAACACAAAGTGAATGAGAAATCCAGAAAGCCGTTGAAAGGATCCGGAAAGGGCTCAGGAAATGCAAAAGAAAGCAAAGGCCTAGCAGTAGGAAATAGAGAGAGACTGAGAGTCCCAGGCGTGGGCACTAGAGGGACCGGGATGGTCCCAATTGGAGACAGAGGCCTTTTCCAGAAAAATGAAAGCCTGCCACTGCTGGAGATGAAAAGGACATTGAGGAGCAGAGTACACAGTGGGGTGACCGCTCTGCCGTGGCCCACGTGGTAGATGCCAGCCCAGGTGAAACCGAGTAGGAACCAAGAAGGGAATCTGTTCCTTCTACCCAGGCAGACACACACTGCAGAGCCTGGAAATAATTCCAACACAGATCCCTTAAAAATCACAAAATGCTATATGGAAGTGGATTTCCAACAATTTACTGGGTGTTTGGGATTGCAGCTGGACTGGGCTGGGGTCCCAGCAGATTCACACGCAGGAAGCGTTTGGCCACAAAGAAGGGACTGGATATTTGTTGGACAGCACAACGATGTTGCATAAAAGCTGCTGTCCTCTCCACCTCACAGGTGAGCAGAAGGATGGAGGATAAAGTGACAATACTTATTCATCCACGCCCAAGGTCACACGATTGAGATGTGTGAAGCTGAGAATCAAACCCTCGTCTTTCTGTCCCCAAGCCTTACCACTTACATCATGCCGGGCATTGTTTCATATTTGGAAATCTCACCCAGGGCCAAGTTCTTTATATACTTTCTCTGAGCTATAACAGGATCCAGCCAGGAGTTTAAGTGTCAGCGTGTCAGCATTTCAAAAACCTGCCGCTTCCACATGACCCTAACACCTAGAGCTAAAATTGGACGGGATCGCAGAGCCCCAACATTTCTTTCCTTTTCTGATGATTTCATGGGGTTGGGGGTGGGGCTGGGAGCCCTAAGAGGGTAGACTCCAGATTTGGAAATATGTCCTTGACTGGCCCTTGGCTTGATCTCATATATTCTTTTTTTTTAAATTTAAATATTTTTATTTATTTATTTGAAAGAGAGATAAAGAGTACAAGTAGGCAGAGCAGCAGGTAGAGGGAGAGGGAGAAGCAGGCTCCCCGCCAAGCAGGAAGCCTGATGTGGGGTTCGATCCCAGGACCCTGGGATCATAACCCGAGCCGAAGGCAGCCGCTCAACCGACTGAGCCACCCAGGCGCCCCTGATCTTGTATATTCTTTCCTGATAGTCTTAGCTTTATTTAATAAGTAAAGACACCAGAAGAGAAAGCATAGTCCATAGATTTCCCTACTGTTATTTGAGGAATGAGGTGATAAGAGTTACTTTTATATCTTTAAAAACACTTTATTTTAAAAAAAGCTTAAAAAAAAAAAAAAAGGGGACGACCTGGGTGGCTCAGTTGGTTAAGCGGCTGCCTTCGGCTCGGGTCATGATCCCAGCGCCCTGGGATCGAGTCCCACATCGGGCTCCTTGCTCGGCAGGGAGCCTGCTTCTCCCTCTGCCTCTGTCTGCCTGTGCTCTCTCTCTCTCTGACAAATAAATAAATTAAAAAAAAAAAGCACTTTATTTAAGGGTGCCTGGGTGGCTCAGTTTGTTGAGTCTGACTTCTGGTTTTGGCTCAGGTCATGGTCTCAGGGTCATGAGATCGAACCCCGAGCTGGGTTCCAGGCTCAGCAAGGAACCAGCTTGGACTCTCTCTCCCTCTTCCCTGCCATTCCTCCCACCTGCATGCTTCTCTCTCTAAAATAAATAAATATATCTTTTAAAAAATATATATATCTTAAAAAAACCCCAAATTACTTTATTTAGTCTTATGTCTCAAATTATTTGAAATTAGAACATTTTAAATAAAAATACCAACTGTGTAGGGGAAGGCAACTAGCATTTATTGTGAGCTTGTTATGTATCAGGTGCTTTTAAATCTATATTACTTCATTTAGTTCTGGGAAGGAGATGTTATTATGCTCCCTTTAGAGATGAAAACAGTGAGATTCAGATGTTACAAAAACAGTGGGTGGAAGAGTCTGGAGTTGAATCCCAAAACACTTGAATCTTAGCCAGGAGTCGTATCAAACATTACGAGGGAAGTCAGAGGCTTTAAGGAGGTAAATCTTTGAGTGAGATTTAAGGAATTTTGAACAGTATCAGGCACACGGTAAGGCTTCTGTAAATGTAAACTGCTGTTCCTAGTGCTGTTATTAACAGAAGACCAGCTGTAACACCCTACTTTTGAAGAGAATCTCCAATACGGTCACTCCTTAACCACATCCGTGAGATCAGTTCAGATGTGGAGATAGGATAGCGATCATTATTCTGATGGTGCCGCTGGCCTGTGACACTGACCGACTGATCCAGGCTTTGTCAGCCTTCCACTGTTTCCATTCTTAGGGAGAAGGGGTTGTCAGCTGGGTTTCCAGAAAGTTTTCATCCTCGACAGCTGGAAGAAAAGATACAGGAATTGTTTGGGGGTCAGAGTGCTGGTGGGGGTTTCAGAAAGGCAAACTCAGGACTTTCTTGTGATGAACAGAAAACAGTCGTGGATCAGAGATAAGAGACATAAGGGCTGAGGTAGTCGGGAAGGCTTGCCTGGAACTCTATCCACTGCAACGTTCCCTATCGAACATGTTCCCTACTGAACATCCCTACTACTGAAAAAAAGTCTATGGAAGATATGGCAGAAGGGATGGCCAATATGTGAGGACTGTAGACATGAACTGAGGTTATACCCTGGTTTACGCTTCGTGTGAGTTACTGCTAACTTCCTGGTCAATTTTTCAGGTGTTTTAAAAAAAGAGTAAGTTACACTTTGGTCATATAGTGCCCCACGCTACTTCCCTGGCTGGGCCTTTGTTCATGCTGCTTCCCTGTCCACCTTCTCAGTCCAAGCTCTTCCTGCTCCTTCTTCTTGTTCCTTCCTGCAGCCTCATTTGCCCCAAAGAAGCCTTCCTATCTGCCTGCCCTGCCTCTCGGTTGCCCCACTCTAGGTGCATTGTCCCTTCCCTGAGCTGGACGAGACCGTGGGCATACCTCTCTACCTATATCATGGCTCCTATCGCTTTGAATTTATCTTGTTTTCTGCACCGAAAGTATCTGGTATGCGTCCGAGTCTCCATGTAGACGGGAGCAGCTGGGCCTTTTGTCATTCATCAAACATGGTGATGGGTGTGCAGCAAACCCTCAGGAAGGACGACTTGAACAGAAAGGCAGCTGAGGTAGTGAAGTAATCTCAGTTAACCATGCAGACGGTAGCGGGGACCACATGCCTAAAAAACGAACTGCTCTCACTTGTTTTTTTGGAGGACTCTCTCTGATTGCCAAATCTCATTTTGAGAGACAAAAAGATACCTTGAAAGGCGAATCTAAAAAAATCTAGCTATAAAAAGAGATGACAAAAGGACCACCGACGACAAGGATGAAAGCTGAGGTGATGCATTGATGTATTTCACTTTCCCCAGAAGGTAGACAGCAACCCCCTCCCCATATCCCCCCAGCCTGCCTGTGTCTCCATTCATTGAACGTCCCTTTAGGTCAACAGCCGGAAATGGAGGTGGATGCTGGCTCCTGTTGCAGCTGGCTGCACTAGCTGATCTTCCTTCCAGTCTGAGCTGGGAGCCAAGCCTGGTGCAGGCCACGGTAGGCAGGATTTGAATTTGTCTGGCGCATGTATGAAACAGTGTGATCCAACTGGTAGCAGAAATTCCACGTCTGTGCGGGGGAACATCTGCAGATTTTATCTCCCGTACAGCCCAGATACAGTCACACTTGGTATTTAAAGAATGAAGTGAAGCAACCACAGAGAGAGATAAAATGGCAAGTACTCTCTGTCCGGAGCCTCTGTAGCTGTTTCAAATATGAATAGGCTTCATAACTAGAAAAGGAAAATGGGGGGGGGGCAGGGGTGGGGCAGAGAGGACAGAAATAGGGTGATTTACCTATTAGAGCTGGCGTGTATACAGTAATCAGTCCGGTGTCCGCTTTGGACTGGAGGGAACATAAACTATTTAGAGCCAGAAAGATGTGGGCTCCTGGCTCCTGAATGTGCAAAATGACTTAGTTGCAAAGTTATTCATTGCAACATTGTTAAACCAGCAGAAGATTGGAAACAATCCAATATCCAACAATAGAGGACTGGTTAATTACCTTATGGTATGTCCATACAATGGAATGCTGGGCTATGTAAGAGGGAAAGAATGAGGAAGCTCTAAATGTGTGGATATGGAAAGATCTATAAGATATATTGTTATGTGAAAAAAGCAAGACACAGGGCAGTATGAATAGTACACCTTGTTTTGTGTAAAAATGGAGGAAAAATAAGAATATATATTCTTTCTAGCTGATATATACATAAAGAAATGCTAAAAGTATAAAACAAGGAACTTGGTGGCGCCTGGTAGTTACCTGTGTGTGTGGCAAAGAAGACAAGAGGTGAGAGGAACTGGATATTTGGGGGTCGGGTTATGGGAGACTTTTTTATTGTATACTTTCCTATGCTTTACAGTTTTTGAAACATGGGATTGTATTATCTATTTATAAATTAAATCAAACAAACAAGCATCCTAGCTCTGCTGCCTTGTAACCAGCTGCCTTGTAACCTGGAAATGGACTTGACATCTCCCAGTGTCAGTTTTGACATCAGAGAAATAGGGATATTTATATTGCCTGGCTGACCTGTTAGGCCACTGAACAACAGAGGGTACTAAGTCCTCTGCCTAGAGGGGTGCTCGCAGTCTTTGGGTGACTTTCCTTCCTTGTGAAAGAGCCAGTATCTCTCTGACCTGGGCCACATTGTGATCCACTGGCTCAGAATTTCTCAAGAATCATTTTAGGAGCAACTTTCTGCTCTTTGCCTTGTCATGCATGATCTTATCTGAGTCCTGAGTCCACAGTAGAAAATATCCCGTGACCTTAAGAGTCCAATAGCGTCTGAACACTCTTCTTTCAGAAGGGGCAGCCTAAAGAAACCTCTGGTTTATTTTCCCCTTGGTTGTTTGTTCTTAAATGGGCTCCTCTGGAGGGTCAACTCCTGCTCCAAGTCCCCGGGACAGGAGGATTTGGGGGGGGGCGCGTGGATGGGAGGTGAGTGTGGGCATGAGTGGGTGCTTCAGGTGCCTAGAAAGGAAGCTGCCTGTCGCAGCTCTGAGCTTTGGCGACAGTCAGGTTCATCTTCTGGTCACTTTGCTTGATTGCTTTCTCTCCAAATCAGTCCTCTGGGCTTCAAGAATCCTGGCGATTCTTGTTATCACTGAAGCCAAACCTTCATTCCTGGGGAGGCCAGGGACGACAACCGGGAGGCAGACGCGGGGCTGTAAGGGGCCATCCATGGGCGCTCTGTGTAGGATCTCCCGCGGGCCGGTGCATAGAGCGGCAAGCAGAGCTGGGCTGTCCGGAAAGAACACCGCGTGCTCGGGTGCTCGGAGCCGAACAAAGCCTGGGGCACACGTGCGGGGACCCTTCCCACCCTCGCTACAGGGAGCAAGCGCGGCCTCTAGCGGCCGCTCCTGGATCTGGTCTCCGGGGTCTTCACGCTGGTGGGACCGTTGGCTTCCGCTGAGCCACCGCCCCGAGCCCTGGGAAAGAGGCGATGGCCCGCCGGACGTGTCCTCTGGGGACTCTCGCCAGGCAGAGTCGTGGCCCCTCCTGCAGGCGAGTGAGCGAGTCAGGCTGACCCGCTCCCAGGCGGCGTGGGGCCGGTTCCCTTGGGAACCCTGCTGCCCACCCCCAAGGGCATCCGGAGCTGCTCCGGGTCCTTCCTCCTGAGCTCCTGAGCTCCTGAGCACCCGCTCTCCTCCCCCAGCTCTGTCCCCTTTCCGCTTCTGTTCGTAGGTTATCGGGTTATTGGAGGGCCCGCTGCGCTGCGGGCAGTGATTTGCTTCTCTGGTTGCTGCACAGATTCGGGGGAGGGAGGGGTGCTCCTATTTCTTGAATGAAGCGGAGCCAATTTGGGTCAGTTGAACTTCAAGTCTGAAGTTGAACTTGATCCATTCACCTTAACCCAATTGATTTTCTAGGTTATTGAAAAGCACACAACATCCACTCTTTTCTTTCACCTGTTATAAAATTTTGGTATTATGGAAAGCTGTGTTGGAAATACTGATCAAACCCTCTGATTTCACGGAAGATCAATACAAATTCTATCTTTGTTTCTTTTTGGAACAAAGAAACCAAACACTTGAACGCTCCCTGGGTACATGAAACCGTTTTAGGTACTGGGCAGTGCATTTCCGTTAATGCAACGTTGGTCCCCTGAGGGCCATGAAAAGGATATAACATGGCATTGACTCTTTGCACACATGCCTTCAAATCTCTGTTTTCTGTATTACAAGCTACTGTCCACACAGGGTCATAAACCCCCCGGGGGGAAGTCATATGCTACACCACGTGATGAGCTTTGCATCTGTTCTGCAGCTGTTCACTTTGCATTTTTATTTTGCCTTTTGGAAACCCTAGACCAGTGCTTCTCAAACAGGAACGTGCTTAGGAATCACTGGGGGATCTTGCTGAAATGCAGATTTTGAGTCAGGAGCTCTGGGGGAGGGCTGAGATTCTCCAGTTCCAAGATGCCAGGTGGTGCCAACTGTGCTGCTGGGGTCACTATGATTGGAGTGGTAAGGTTGCCAAAAAATAGGAAGAAAAAGAGGGAAGTCCTTGCAGGACCAATGTCCACAAGCATGCATCAGGGACCAGTCTGGCTGTGGAGGAATTGTCCTTGGTGATTCGGGTCTGCTCGTTCCCTCCTCCCTGGTCTTCCCTTTCCTTTTCTTTTTCATTTTTTCCTCTTCTTTTCCTTCTTTTTCCTCCCTCCCTCCTTTCTTTCCTTCTCCTTCTTCCTTCCTTCCTTCCTCCCTCCTTTCCTTCCCTTTCCCTTTCCTTTCCCATTTCCTTTCCTTCCTTCTTTCCTATCCTGTACTGTGGTCTTGACTGGAGAGAAACTGTGAGAGCAAAGCCAAAAGTTATGTTGATACATGATGTGTATACAAGCATCTTATGTTTCTTTAGGTCACCTGTGCTGGAAGAAAACAGGAGGGTCCGCAGCCCAGTTGTAACTGAACCCAGAGTGACCTCAGCAATAGGTGTGCGAGCAACCGAAGCAGACCCTAGGCTGGTGGTTTCAATTCCCTCACCGTTATTTTACTGACGTAAGAGAAGCAGCAGGCAGCCCCAGGGGACTATGATCTTTTCTCTCCTTTATGTACGCTGTGATCCAGAGCAGGGTTTCTCAACTGTGATACTGGAGACATTCGGGGCTGGATTGCTTGTGGTTGTTCGCTGTGCTGTGCCCTGTGTACTGTGGGATGTTTAACGACATCTCTGGACTCTACCCATTAGATAGATACCAGTTGCCCCCATCTCCACGTCCAGTTGTGACAACCAAAATGTTTCCAGACAATCCCAGATATCAATTTGGGGGCCCAAACTGCCCCTGGTTGAGAGCCACTAATCTAGGAGAAGGCATAATTTGCCCATTGTACCGAATGTATGTCTCCATTGTACATAGTGAATATGCTCTACGGGAATGTGTGTACCACTCCAACTATGGTGTCCCCAGCAGCAGAACTGGCACCACCAGGCATCTTAGAACTGGAGAATCTCAGCCCTCCCCAGACCTCCTGACTCAAAAATCTGCATTTCTACAAGATCCCCAAGAGATTCCTAAACATGTTCGTATTTGAGAAGCACTGCTCTAGGGTTTCCAAAAGGCAAAACTTTATCTCCTTGCCTTTTCAAATTGCATCTAACCTTCCACTTTCCAGGAAGACTGTTTTCTTTCCCTCCTTCCCTCCCTCCCTCCTTCCCTCCCTCCCTCCCTCCCTCCCTTCCTTCCTTCCTTCCTTCCTTCCTTCCTTCCTTCCTTCCTTTCTTCCTTCCTTCCTTTCCCTTCCTCCCTCCCTCCCTCCCTTCCTTCCTTCCTTTCTTTTCCTGAGAAGTACTATTTCTAAGTGGGATACCACAAAATGAAATTTCTGAACAAGTGAAGCTAAGGTATATGTTTTTGTGCTCTGCCTGCCAGAAACATGAGGTCAAAAAGGATTCTGAGGATTCCATATGCAGCAGGAAAGAACACTGTCTCCTGCAGGTGTAGGGTACACGTGCCATGTTGGCCACGAGCTTGTCTTTTTTAAAACTGAATTTCCATCTTTCCTCACATCCTAGTATTCAGTTTGCTCTCAGTGGGGGCAGTAACTGTGTTCTAATGGAAAACATATTGACCTCGGGGGCTGAAGATTCAGATTGGAATCCCAGCTATGCAATTTACTAAATATGACCTTGAACGAGTGGGTCATTTAATATCCCCAAATCTCTATTTCCTCAGTTTGGAATATGAGCTATATATTCCTAGCTCATAGGCCAGTGTAAAGATTAAAGGATATACATGAGAGTATGTATAGTACCTGAATTTTGGTAGTGCTCAGTAATATATGTGTATTTGTACTTTCTCTCTTTCTTTCACTCTTTCTTTCTTTCTTTCTCACTCTCTCCCCCTTCCTCCCTCCCTTCTTTCCCCCCTTCGTCCCTCCCTCCCTCCCTTTCTCTCTTTCTTCATCCAATAAATAGGGAACATGAATTTTGGGCCAGGGAACATGGTCCTATACTGAGTGCTCAGAAATTTTCAGAAGAATGAAAATGGTCCAGAAGGAGAAAGGAAGAGCCAGGAGGACTTGGTTGGTCATCCCCTCAGGGTGAAGATCTGTTTGGAACTCTTTAAACTGGCTCTGGCTAAGAGAATCATTTGGAAGAAGGAAGAAAGATCTCTATTAGAAGAGTTCTTAAAAAGGGGAACCCTCGGGCACCTGGGTGGCTCAGTGGGTTAAAGCCTCTGCCTTCGGCTCAGGTCATGATCCCAGGGTTCTGGGATCGAGCCCCACATCAGGCTCTCTGCTCAGCCGGGAGCCTGCTTCCTCCTCTCTCTCTGCCTGCCTCTCTGCCTACTTGTGATCTCTATCTGTCAAATAAATAAATAAAATCTTAAAAAAAAAAGGGGGGGGAACCCTCCTACACTGTTGGTGGGGATGCAAGATGGTGCAACCACTCTGGAAAACAGCATGGAGGTTCCTCAAAAAGTTGAAAATGGAACTACCTCAGGACCCAGCAATTGCACTCCTGGGTATTTATCCTAACGATACAAATGTAGTGATCTGAAGGGGCACGTGCACCCGAATGTTTATAGCAGCAATGTCCACAATAGCCAA